>WYDI02007755.1:0-21037 GCA_009867235.2 Psittacus erithacus | reverse complement strand
TTATTTCCCTTCTCATTATTATTATTGGTGGTAGCAGCAGTGGTTTGTGTTATACCTTAGTTACTGGACTGTTCTTAATTCAACCTGTGGGAGTTACATTCTTTCGATTCTCCTCCCCATCCCTCCGGGAGTGGGGGGTGAGGTAGGGGGGGAGGAGTGAGCGAGCGGCTGCGTGGTTCTGAGTTACTAGCTGGGCTTAAACCACATCACAGGGATAGGATTAAACATTTTCTCACTATATATGTATATCTATATATAATCTGTATATATGTCTATCTCAAAGTAAGTGTCATGTGTGCTGAATTATTTTGCAGTCTGTATCAGTAAAATATATGATTCTGAAGAGGAGAGATAGTTCCATGTGAACTACTGGTGGTGCAGTTTGGGTTAAGCTATGATTTTATGTAGCTACAGTAACTATTATCTGATCCATTTTAAATTTTTAATTTATTTCAGTCAACAAGGTTTAATCTTGCAAGAAGATTTAAAAAAGCACATTTTTTTAAAGGCCACCAAAGGACCAGCAGCCTTTCATTTAATCCACCCATAAGTTGGATGCCTTAAAAAGACGTGTGTCTTGTTTGGCGCTGACCCTAGCAGAGTATGATATTAATAGGTTATTGACTTGGTAGGTCTTAAACAGCCAGAGGGAACATCATTTGCAGTAGCTGCAATGCACGGGAGGTTTGTTTCATTGATTGGTCTGTTTAACCCATCATCTCCAGGCATTTAAACAATGATATACGCTTGACAAACCTAATATTTCATTCTCTATCTGGGGACCATGAAAGAGAAATTAAAGGAAAGAAAAAAACAACTGGACAGATACATAACAGAAAATAATGATAAATGAGAGGGAAAACCTCAGACAGATAAAAGCCCAAATTTTGAACTGTGCCACAACTAAGAATTATGTAAAAAATAACATATTTTTCCATAAGAAATGTGGGGAAGTGATAGCTAATACCTCTGATCCATGAAAGACTCAGTATGTATTCTCAGTTAGTATGAATACTAAAATCTTTGTAAATTAGGAGTTCTTTTGCTCTACGCTGTCCGAGAATTTGATGTGGTAAAAAGTGTATTGGAAGACATGGCCCTTTCTGTTTACAAAAGGTAATGGCAAAGATCAACCAGGTGCTGAGAACATACAGCATGATCTGAAGGAAAAGAATTTAATTTCCAGGACTGATGCTAACTTTGCAGTAAAAACAAATATAGTAACAACAAGAACAATAATAATGTAGGGCTTCTGAATATGATTAGATAGAGTATTACATGGAAGCTCCATCTGAGCTATTTATAATACTGGTTGTATCTTGGGATCTTGCATGTGTTTGCAGTGAACAAAGGGAAAAATTGGAAAGCCAATTTCATTTTTCCATCTTTTTATCCTAGTTTCATTAGAAGAACACAACCACAGTATAGAAGGTATTTGATATCTTTTATAAAAAATGTAGGCAATATACTTACAGGAAAAGTGCAGGGTGGATTCAGTTCTAATAAAATAAAAAATCCTCTTTGAGTCAGAGCCACGCTTCTACCTTGTGCTAAGAAAGCATCAAATATACAGATATATAAGTCTTGATAGTAAAGCTGGGATTCATTTAGTTAGGTCATCAGTGTATAGTAGCAGTGAGATTCACTTTGCTTCTCTCCAGATCCTGGAAAGTCGTGCTGAATTGGGCACTGGGGTCTAGAGTGGTGGGTGCACCTCATTCAGCTGCAGCCCTTTAAAAATCAGGCATTTACTTTGAGCTAGGCATCAACAGACTGAGTGTGTGACTTGCTGACTTTCATGGGCACCTCTGGCAGCAACATCAGCAAGGCACAAACCACTGTCTGGAGATTTCCCTCTCTTCCCATTGGCCACTGAGGCAGTCTATTGACCACTGAGGCAGTGTAATCTTTAGGCAGCTAAAACTGGTCTGGGTGAGCATGGCTGTTTGGGATTGCTTAGTCCCTTTGTCTTTCCTTAAATAACCAAGTCAGTACATGAGCAGAAATGCTTAGGCCTTACTTCTGCAAATGAAAGTGCCATAGCTGCATGGAGTCCTAAAAATGCTGAGGATATTCTTGTACTGGAACAGACCTAGCTAGAGCCAGCAGCATTCAGTCAGTGCAGAGGAAAGGCTCTATGTCTTCAGAGGTAGCTCTGATTAAAGTTACTGAGATGGAAAATGAAACAGCAGTATGGGACTTACACAGCTGCTTGCACATTGTGGAAAGCAAATAGAACAGAGTTGAAGATGGTTTTGAATAATCCAGAATGACCTATTAGAAGAGATAGTAAAAAAATTATGGAAGGATTGTTACAATTGTTATTATTTTTAATTAGCCGTTTCCAAAAGGCCTGACTAGAAAATAAAATCACTTTAGATGGAACATGCATTACCTAAATTTAGCCATCTAAGAGTTGCTACCTGTTCTAGTGCAGTTATCTAAGCTCTCTTTCTAATCAATGAAGATGGTTAGGCACTTTGAGAAGGCAGCTCCTCTCATTGATACTAGGCACCCACATCAGAATGGGGTAAATGATTGCCCGAAGGGACTGGTCTTTCCTTTTTCACTATAACAGACTAAGTGGCCCAGAGTAGAAGACCTTAGATGTTTAAAATCTGGCTAGAGAAAATCCATGCTTTGTGAACATTTTCCATATAAATTCATAGCATCTGAACATTTTTTTTTTTATCTTTTAAATAATTTAGAAAAAATGGAAAAAGAACTGAATTAAATTCAACAAATAAAAGTAATAGTTTTGATTAGTATAATTTTGCACAGTGGATCAACTGGATGAGTTGATATGGGAATCTTTTACACATTTAATGTTAATGATTCTATGGCAAATTGCAGTTGTGAGGGATATCTCCAATACATATTTTATTAATACTTATTGCACACTTGTCACATTCTGTATGACTGAATAGATTGCATAGCTTTTCATTTGTTTCCCTAGAAGAGACAAAATGAAACCCCTAGATTTTAATACCTAAAGCATTTTAAATTCTTAAAAAAATCTTGTCTTGATCTTCGAATATAGATGAGTGTGGTTAATGTGGAGCAAAAATCTGCATCCAAAAATGTGTGTTTCACTAGAAATGCAAGGTGCATTATTGTTGTGTTTGCAAGCAAAAGTGTCTGAAATGCCAAACTGCACCAATGAAGAGTGGTACTGCAGGACTTAGTTCATAACAGTTTTTATTTCCCATGTGTGGAAGCCTGATCATGAGTTTTGCTTAATTCAATAGACTTTTTCTGTTAGTTTCATGTGGCTCAAGAGTCTACTTCCAAAGGACACAGAAGCTTACGTGGAAGAAAGTATTTCTGTTTTCATTAGAACATGATAAAAATTAAATACATCTGTCTGAATTTGTAAGGAAAAATTTTCTTAATTCATTTTGTATAAAGCCACACAGTTGAGGCTTATGTTTTCCTCTACCCTTCTTCAGTAACGTAGGCACACTGTGAAAGTAACCAGACTAACTATGGGTGATGTGCATCTGCATTTCTTAAAAAATATGTGTCCTGCTCCTGAAACACCACTGCTCAACGTAACAGTCATCTGCACACAAGAATATGTCCCACTTAAGTTGCAGGTATATGGTCCTGATCTGCTCCACTGCTCTACAACAGATGAGGATTGAATTGTTACCAGAGAGAATATATGGATATACAGGTTTTGCTTGAAAGCTGAAGCAGAAGTTGAGTATACATTGAGAGGGAATTGTGAGAATGAATTAATTATTTTAGTAATATCACATAAGAAGGGTCAAAGGGGAAGGAAGGCCCTCTTTTTAAAAATATTTACTAATGGAGTCCTAAGCAGATGCTGTGAAAGCAGCATAAATGCTTTTGAACATTTACTATGATGAATACTCTTTAATATTACTAATTAAGCTTCCTTTACTAGCACCAGCTGATATTTATGTATACACTTCACTTCCCTCCTCAGTAACTGAGTAGTTGGGGCATAGCGTGCCGATCTCTCGCTGTTCTGAGTGACTGCATTAGGTTTTCTGTTGCTCAGTACAGCAAAGGTTCAACCTTCACAATATTGCAGTGATCAGCTAATGTATAATCTTTGCCTACTGCATGCAGATGTATGAGACCCCAGAATCTACACAGAGATTAACAGTTTAAAAAAATCTCATGGTTATGGGTTTAACCCCAGTTGGCAGCTAAGCCCCACACAGCCACTCGCTCACTCCCTCTATGTCTGGATGGGGGAGAGAATTGGAAGAGTAAAAATGAGAAAACTTGTGGGTTGAGATAAAGACAGTTTAATAGTTAAAGCAAAAGCTGTGCACACAAGCAAAGAAAAGCAAGGAATTAATTCACCTCTTCCCATGGGCAGGCAGGTGTTCAGCCATCTCCAGGAAAGCAGGGCTCCATCACATGTAATGGTTACTTGGGAAGACAAACAGCATCACTCTGAATGTGCCTCCCTTCCCTCACCTTCCTCCAGCTTTATATGTGAACATGACATCATATGGTCTGGGATATCCCTTTGGTCAGTTGGGGTCAGCTGTCCTGGCTGTGTCCCTTCCCAGCTTCTTGTGCACCCCCAGCCTACTTGCTGATGGGGTGGGGTGGGGTAAGAGGCAAAAAAGGCCTTCACTCTGTGAAGGTGCTGCTCAGCAATAACTAAAACATCCCTGTATTATGAACATTACTCTCATCCTAAATCCCAAAACCAGTACTATAAAAACTACTAGGAAGAAAATTAACTCTATCCCTGCTGAACCCAGGACAAGAAAGGAAGATGATCAGAATCACCAATAAAACTGCAGTAAGTAATGAAATGGTTAGGCAAACAAACTATGAGACAAAATATAACTCACAACTCTTTTTATTGTGGATTATGCAGATTGTCTCTTACATGTGCCTATCTCCACATAGAAGGAGCTCTTGAGAAGAGCTCCGAACTGGCATCCAGTCTTTTTCTGGTAAATGTCAGTCTGCCTGCTTTTCTCTAGCTCCCCTTTATTACTTGAGCACCAGCTTCATCGGGATGCTTGAGGCATAAATCTGCTATGTAAATTACATCATACCACCCTGATAAGTGACTGTTGTAACATGTTCTGCATAAGGCTATTGGAAACTGTTTTCTGCTATGTAAATATATCATGGAACTAGGCAGCACACATGCAGGTGACCACGGCTGGCATATTTCCTACAAAGCAGCCTCACTGAAATCAGCTGGAGATATGTACAGCCATATGTGTAACTTTGAACAAATTTGTGCAGGAGATATCCAATAGCACAGTCTGTGGATGGATCCTCTGTTTAACTCAGGAAATGTTTAGTAAAGATGTGTTGGAGATGTAGCATATCCCTAAGACTGTAAGCGAAATATATCCCGCATGGCATCCATTTAAAATACAAACAACATGCTTTGCAAGATCAAACTCTCACAAATATGTAACTCCATGCATACACAGTTTTAGTTATGCATGCTCCCAAACTACTAATGCTCCTGTGCTTTCTGCATCTGGGGAAATACCTTTATTTTTGCTTCACAGTTCTGGTTTTGCTATTTTACCTTCCATCATATTAACACGTAAATGTTAAAAGTCCAGGTAACTAAGCACTTAGGCTCTGTTAAGAGTCACTCAAGAGAAACTGATTTTTCCAGAGAGTGGTAGGAGAGCAGAGGGAGAGACATGGGGCACTTCTGTCCCAACTTCCCAAGCTGATCTAAGACACCCTTACCATAACATTTGCTGGTAGGACAGCTCTTTACCCCACTGCCTGGGGTAAGGAAAGGTGAAACCATTTTTTTTTTTTTGCTTGAACTACATTCTAACCTTCCTTTGACTTTCTTGAGAGAGAAAATGCAAAGCAGCGGTAAAAGGAGGAAAATGTAGAGCATCAGTCTCTGGACTGATGTGAATGAAAAATGTGCTGTGAGGCACCCAAATCTTTTAACCTTGATGGACAAAAGGGGATAGTAGAAAGTTCTCTGCTTCCCCCTTGTCGTGGTGTAAGCCCAGCTGGTAACTCAGAACCATGCAGCCACTCGCTCACTCCTCATCTTCTTCCTCCCTTTCTCAAAAACTTCTTCTGCTGTATCATTGCTATTATTGGTGGTAGCAGCAGTGGTTTGTGTTATACCTTAGTTACTGTTCTTATCTCAACCTGTGGGAATTATGTTCTTTTGACTCTCCTCCCGATCGCTCTGGGAGAGGAGGGAGGAAAAAGGGGAGGGGAGTGAGCAAGTGGCTGTGTGGTTCTGAGTTACCGGCTGGGTTTAAACCACAACACCCCTGGTCCTTTGCTGAGTCTCCAGTGTAATGGACACCTCTCAGGTGGAGAGAAGTCCTGTTCAAAAAGAATGGAATCATGTTACTCATTTGTTCTCACTACATTGACAAACGGCTGTTTAGAAGAAACATTTTGGTTGAAATCTGGTCTGAATCAGACTGGGAAGAACAAGCTGAACTGCTTTTTAGCCCTTCCTCTATTTGTTTCTAAATGTATATATAAAATTCTGGGACTTACAGTCTTCTTCAAGAGTCACTTTGGTTTGGTGTCCCTGCTAGAGGTCACTAAACCTAAAGTTTCCCAGAAAGTTTCCCCCTGAATCATTTAATGACTGGAAATTGGAGGTAATAGACTTGAAAACATATTCGCATTTCTGCAATTCAGAACCCTTTATCTGTGCCATGTAGTCCTGCTAGAAAGAGCAAAATGGCCTTTAACAAAGTCTATTTGCAGAATAGTAAGAAGTGTTAAGATGCCAGATGCATCTCATTATGAATTTTAATGAGTAGATTCGCACCTTGTCTTCCATTAAATAAATTACATGGTCTTTTCTAAACTCTTATCTGGCAAATTCGAAACTTGTTTCAAATAGACTCTGTGACAGTTTAGGGCTGTTCCTCCAGGGTGCAAGCCCTGTGCTCTGTAGTCTGCCAAAGAAGGGGAAAGGGTCATACTCATGCAGCAACACCTCACAGCTCCTTTTTACCCTTGACACAGAGAGCACTGCCTGGAACATGATTAAAAGTGAGTCAGAAATGAAGATACTCTGGATTGCAATTAAAAGAGAAGTCAATCATGTAATTCTTATCTCAGGAAGTAAAGAGCTAAATTCATCTTCATCATGCAGAAACCTCCAGAAAAAGAAAACAAATATTACAGTGGATAGGGAAGCATATTCTGGTCCCATTATCACAGCAAATGCAATCTCTTTCATAACCAGACCCTTCTGGATAATGGTTAGAGATATTTTTTCTACAACAGGCAAGTATCTGAGTGTCTGAGTCTGAACTCTTCTGTGCCATTTCACCTCTGAACAGGTTTGAAGCTTACAGGCTCCTTGAAGTTGTAAGAAGGCATTGATTTCAGCAAGGGATGTTTGCAACACTGTACTCTGCAGGAGTGAAACCGAGGGGAGGAAAGAAGCTTCCCTTTCTTTGCATCCTGAAAGGAAGGACATTGAATGTGCTCATTCAAACTACTAGTAATTGCAAAAACGAGTCTTAAAGTTGAAAATACGAGACATTAAGCTGCTTTGAATCAATGTGGCTTCACTGGAATCAGTGACTGCACAATTCTTCAGAGAAGCAGAGGTCTTGGTCCTTCTCTGTTGTATAATAGTGTTTCAATTTTTCTCTATTTATGGATAGTCAGAATCTGTTTCTGTAGAAATAGATAACAGGCAACCTCCCTAAATAGGTTCCTCAGACCTATGTCAGAATTCTTCTTGTGAGTAATAAAACCTATGAAATTAATGGGATACACCATTTTACTCCAGCATTAGAAAAATGGTCAGTTCAGAATTTCAGAATGCAACAATACAAATTGCAAAATTTCATTAAATATTATAGTTAGCCATTTTCAGGGTATATCTAGGCAGAAAAGACAAACATAGCCTTTTCGTCCTGGAACGACCTGAATCCAGTCTGTTGTTCAGCTTTCATTCTTCAGTCTACCCAACCTGTGTATTTTGTACATTACATACAGTAGATATTGATATAGTTTTATTCCTCCTGATATAGTGAAGGTTTCTGATGAAAACAACCATCACACACTTGCATATATGGAAGAGTGTCCTTTTAAGCCGTACACACAGTGTCAATAGACTAATGAATGATGCTGAAGAAGAGTCATGTCTTTGGCAGGAAATATGTGTTTCAAGGTCAACAGGAAGAAATCAAGAATCACATCAAAATCCTGTGTATTTTTGTGTAAGTGCAATGTGTGTGTATATACAAAGGATATTAACAAATAACTGGATTTGGTTTTAAATCAGGTCCACTGGACACAGGACATCTGATGACCAGAATTTGTCCAGTCGAAGGAGGTGATCCTGCTCCTCTGTTCTTCTCTTGTGAGACCCCACTTGGAGTACTGTGTACAGTTCTGGTGTCCTCGACATAAAAAGGACATGGAGCTGTTGGAACATGTCCAAAGGAGAACCACAGATGATGAGGGGCCTGGAGCACCTCCCGTATGAAGATAGGCTGAGAAAGTTGGGGCTGTTCAGGATGGAGACCTCATAGCAGCCTTCTGGTATCTGAAGGGGAGCTACAGGGATGCTGGAGAGGGACTCTTCATCAGGGACTGTAGTGATAGGACAAGGGGTAACGGATTCAAATTTAAACAGGAGAAGTTCAGGTTAGATATAAGGCAGAAGTGAGGCACTGGAATGGGTTGCCCAAAGAATTGATAAATTCTCCATCCCTGGCAGTTTTCAAGGCCAGGTTGCATGGAGTCTTAGGTGACATGGTTTAGTGCATGGTGTCCCTGCCCATGGCAGGGGAGTTGGAACTAGATGATCTTAAGGTCCTTTCCAACCCAAACCATTCTATGATTCTATACATTTACATTTCAAGCTCTGTGTATTGTGCAAAGCATATGCCAAAATCTAGTATCTACTTTCTAGTTTAAAGAACAGAGCAAAAAATGTTGGGTTTTCTTGTTTATTTCAAAGGGGAACTATTAGAAATCAATTACTGTGTTTTTCTGGGTCAAGCAAATACAGGTGAATTAGATGAACAGGAAACCAAGTGCAAGCACCAACTATCAGTGAAGCACCACTAGTTAAGTTGCGGCAGATTTATGAGCTTTATTTTTTACCTTAGGCCTGTCATATTTTTTCACCTTTATGTTAGTTAATTGCAGAGTAACATAAATTAACTTTGGAATACAGCAAAAATGGGAACTTTATTTATGAATTTCTTGGATTTCTTTACCCCAAGCCAAACAACTAAATTGCTACTTAGCATAAATTATTTATTGGCCCTGGCTCAATACCATCCAACACCAGCCCCTGGAGGTCTGGGAGATATAAAAGATTTAAAGCATCTGTGCAACAGCATTGGTGCAGCCACAAAGCTATGTTTCTTTCCAGAAGGGTCCACTTTATTTTGTTGTAAATAAATAGAGCCTAAATTTCAGGGGAGGGCTGGGTAGCTTCTAGCGGGACTGTAGTGTTCTGCATATGTTAATTACCCACAGTTGCATGACAGAGAGACAAACACTGCACAACTATTCTGGGGAGACCTGTTGACAAAAGGATGAATTCTAATTTACACAGAATACATGAATGCTATAATTTCCTGACACTTCTAAAAATGTGTATATATGTAAATACATTACAAAGTGATCATATATACAGTCAATTTTATAATCTTAATTTTTATCTATATATCTCTACATGCATATGAAGAAATGATAAAGCCAGAGTTAACTTGAAAATAGGCATGTGCCATTCAGTATACTCACATATAAAGCCAATCTCTAACTTTAATCTGACAAATATGTTCAAATCATAGAATCATAGAATAGTTAGGGTTGGAAAG
Source organism: Psittacus erithacus (assembly GCA_009867235.2). Classification (NCBI taxonomy): domain Eukaryota; kingdom Metazoa; phylum Chordata; class Aves; order Psittaciformes; family Psittacidae; genus Psittacus; species Psittacus erithacus. Next base: position 11,228 of record WYDI02007755.1, on the reverse strand, counting down.
GACCTTAAGATCGTCTAGTTCCAACCCCCCTGCCACGGGTAGGGACACCTCACACTAAATCATGACCCCAAGGCTCTCTCCAACCTGTCCTTGAACACTGCCAGGGATGGAGGATTCCCAGCTTCCCTGGGCAACCTATTCCAGTGCCTCACCACCCTCACAGTAAAGAACTTCTTCCTTTTATCCAGTCTAAACTTCCCCTTTTTAAGTTTGAACCCATTACGCTTGTCCTGTCACTACAGCCCCTAAAGAATAGTCCATCCCCAGCATCCCTATAGCCCCCCTTCAGATACTGGAAGGCTGCTGTGAGGTCTCCATGCAGCCTTCTCTTCTCCAGATATAAAAATATATATATATGTATATATATAAATAATACCCCATCTAGGCTGTTGTCTGCAAACTATAGCTGATGCCATCTGCATGGCTCCCACAAGCTTGCTCTTCAGCTACACACCATCTCCACACATGCATTGACTTGGCTGTTCTCCCTTTCAGCTCATTCTCCATCATGCTTTCCTGAACTTCTCCCTCACTTTTGAAATGGCAGGAGCCTGGTACACTGGTACCTCTCTCCAAAGAGAAAGTCCCTAAATGAAAGAGCTGCAAATGAATATGTAGGTCATAACTTAAGCTCTGAGGGACCTCATATTCTGAAAAACAACTATCTGCACACTGATTCTTGACTATGCAGCTGAGCACTTCTGAATGTATGTATGCAGCATATATTTTATTGTTCTGTAGAAGAACTGGCTTCTGCAATGCCTGTGTACAATTTACTCTGTCTCCTGTTATGTTTTTTTTTTGGAAAAAACTGTCTTATTTTTTCTGTCAAAATGTCAAAATAAGGTAGAGTAAAATTTTATTTAAAGTTTTAAAAGGAGTTGGAAAGCCTTCTAGAATTATAAAAGCCTTTTAGCTTCATTAAAAATGTCCTATTATTTTGTTGCTTTTTTTGTGGTAGTAACCACAGTGTCCTAGGTAGTTGGTTCTGGCAGTGAGAAATATCACTGTCTAACAAGAAAAGAGCAACTGCAGCAACAGCAGTACAACAATCTAACGACAGCCCTTATCTCATATATGTACACATGTGCTTAACTCTCCTTGGCCAGTCCTGTTGGTTTTACAGTGAGTCCTGTTTTGGGACAGGAGCTCAGGTATCGTGTATGTAGTGGAGTCTTTATATCACTGGGCATGAATTGACAAAGCTTTTTCAATACTTTAGAGCACCAAAGTTAAAATTTAAGTTGCCTTCTTAATTCCTTTATATAAGATTCGAAAATATATTCCTTTTCAGTTTCATTAGTACTTAGACAAAATGAGAAAGGTAAGTGCTCTGAGCAGCCTACAAACAAGCAGAAAAATACTTCTTTCACCTTCTTAAAGACAACACATACAAAACTGATGAAGGATGGATGAACGGAACAGGACTGTGAAGTGATTCATGACTTGCTGTAGAGCAGAAGAGCTGGGAAGAGCAGGTTTCCTGTCTGCCAGTCCATTGCACTATCCAGTAGAACAAGTATCCCATCAAAAAGATAGCTAAAATCCTGACAGATTGTAATTATTTTTAAATACTAACCCACTGCCTACTTTTCTCCATGGACTTGTTCCAGGAACTGGAAAGAATCATGGGCAACTATTATGCAGAGTGTCATTTTCAAATAGTGAATTGACATGGAGGGTAAGAGGTTCCAGTGATCTGAAAGCATGGACATATTTACCTGAAAATGATCTGGAACCTGATTCTGTGGTTTTCATCATGGAGACCAAGAGAACAGTCATGACATACAGTAAGCAGTCATCATTTGGGCACACAAATAATATTGGGGCAGGCTGACCTCCAAGTATCATTAACAGAGGCATGTACCACTTACTTAAACATACACAGCCCCTCCTGAGGACTTGTTTCGCATTTCCAGTATTAGTAACTGGAAAGAAACAGAACTCCAAAATTCCAGAGAATTTAAATGCAAACTGAAACATCAACTTATTTTTACTTTTTTTCTAATACTTTTTTATTGATTTGACTGTTGTATTTTTCAATAAATAGCTTATAATATGGCAGCTATAGAGATGATAAAATTATAAAAATGGTCAGGAGAAAAAAAGCAATTATGCAGGGGTGAAAATGCTGTTTTTGAGGCATATCCAGAAAATCCATAATCATCAATAAGGCTTGGCCAATGTGCATTCAATAAACCCTTTGTATGAACTTACAATGATTTCATATATATAATGATTTCTTGTATACAATTTTTTCTTCTTCATCTTTCTCCTGTTGCTTTGACAGTATGTTTTTTAATTACATCCACTTTAGTGAGTTTAATTAATCAACCTGTTCCTCTGAAGAGTCAATTTTATAAAAGCTCTGCAGTACTGTAGAGTCACTGCTTATTTTCTCTCAGTGCTCATTCAGAAAGGAAGACCTCTAAACCCTGTCTGGGGCTATTCACACTTACTAACTCCCCATTGGTAATTCAGCTCAGAGTTTGGCATCACTGCTCATGAGGCCTGCCAAGGAACCACATCTACTGCTTCTGTGTTCAACACAATTTGCTCCTTGCTGGGTGTTCGGGATCTGAAAGTCCTGCTTTAAGTATGCCAAGTGTTTTGTTGCTAGTCATGTTCAACGCAATCCTTTATGACAGCAAAGTCAAAGAAAATCTTCCCTGTGTTTTAAGTGCACTCTTTAAACAACTTTATAGGTTTCCCCATATATCCTTAAAGACCTTGCTTTTGATCTACATCAAAACTAATCTGTCTAGGCTCTGCTTCCTTGTTTATGAAGAAGAATATAGAAGGCCATTCATGATCTGACATCATTCAGTACTGAGCTGTTAAAAAAAAATGGGCTCAGATGATGCCAGTCTAGCAGTGACCTAAATAAAGGAAGCTAGCTATGAATCAGGAAACTTCCCTTGTTGACTATGTTCTTACTGTGTATTTGTTTAGAGGCATTAAATTAATCTTGTTGCTTACATTTTTAACAATAACCTTTGCTCACAGATAATTAAAATTACAATTTGCAAGTGAAAAATCAAAATAACACCAAGTCTGAAATAAACTAAGATATATAAAACCATCTCTGAGCTGTGTTTTGTGTTCCTGTTGACAGTTTTTCTTTCTCTGTACCGACATGAAAAATACCCCGATACTTCAATGCAAGCTGTCATGCAGAATCCTCAGCTGCCAGTATCCAGTGTATTCGAAGAGTATGAGAAAATACTGTCAGTGCCAACATATTCCCTAATAAAAATAATAATGAAGTCTTGAGAACTGTCAGCCCTTCAATTATGCAGCTATGACAGTGGCTGCACATTTGCAAGAATCCAACCTTGCTACTGGAGGGCATGAAAAGGCCAGTGAAGCTTTGTCAGAGCCAGACACGGTCAGGCACAGTATTTCTGTTCTCTCCTCTGCTGTCCGGCCATGTCTTCAGAAAGTTTTGCTTTAACTCCAGGATCAGCTTTGCTGACATAAAGAGCTGAATAAGTTAAATGAATTCTAATCCTGACACGTACAATAAAAGCAGAGTGAAATGCTCACAGTGCTCCTTGGATGAGGGCTCTCAGTGACATTAAATTAAGCAGTTAGAAATCAGGTAGAGCCAGCAGAAAAAGTATGATATATTCTTCTATGCTGTCTCTAAAAATTGCAGGTCAGGCACTACTTTTGTTAGCAAAATAACATTAGGAGGACATGTATATAGAGCCTATCATTGCCTTGGTAAGACTGACACTGAAACTAGTAATCAGTGAAATCGGAGGCATCATATTTCTTGTTTGAAAAAGAGCAAGGTATTGACACAAAGGAAGAATCCATCACAATTTGTTCTGGTATTTCCTGATTGAGATCTATCAAAATGATATCTCTTGCTTAGTCATAACTTAGGTGTAGCTTTCAGAGAAAGCCACTGTCATAGCCAGAGATAAGGCATAATTATCCATGACTGGTAGAGCTCAATCTTTCTCTTCATGCTTTACAAATAAAAATAGGTTCACTTTCTCATTGGTTAAACAAATAGCAGCTATTAAAGCGTGAAACCTGAAATACTCTCTTGTGATGTTACAGTTCCCACCAGAGCATTAACCCAGCATATTCCTCTGCAACTGGAGCAGTCCAATAAAAGAAGGATCAAATACAGTCTCAGTTTGCCCATTGTTTGTAGAAAACCAAAAGGTAACAATCCCCTCACACCCCAGATTTTGCCCCAGCCTCCCCTTGTGAGTGGGTTTGTGTGTTTCCCAAAATGATCACCATGAAGGAAAAAAGTGAAGGGTTGAGGGAGCCAACAATGTGTTTTTCCCTGAATATGCATGTAGGTACTAGACCTGAGCAGGTCTTTCTATACAGCCTGCATGTAATATGTGCCTCTGCCAAAGGACAAATTAACTGAGAGCATCTTTGGTCTATCTAGAGTCAAAGAAAGACCGCAGCATATTTTGCTCCTTTACTTTGTGATACGCAGGAAGACAGCTTGACTCCTTCTCTTGTAGCATCCTGAACCATGTATAAGATACTGAAAAGGAGTGAGAAATTGTTCCAGCCAGCCATACCTTCCTTTAAAAAAAACACAACTACTTTTCACAGTGATACAATGTGACAGAGTTCCTGGCTATTCCTTCTCCCTCTCCTCAATAAAATACACACTTGCGGTACTTGGTACACAATAAGGATTTCCCTGGAGGGAAAATGTAGCAGTGATACCAGTGCTTCAGTTTAATCCTCCTTTCTTTCCTTTCCTTCTCTCTTCTCCAGCCTCCTCCCGCCTCTGCGCCTACCCTCCAGGCTCTTATGGGAGTTTCCAGTAACTAAGGCTTGCAAAGCCAGTGCATTGGAGTGACAACTGCAGACAACTGCAACATTTAGGAGTGAGTGACATACCATTTCTTTAACTCTCCCTCCTCCCGAGTCTCTCACAATAAGGCTCCAAGCCATTCTTTACATTATATATAGTTCTATTACTCCTTTTGGTTAGCAGTTGGTGATATTGTATATTGTAGCAAGTATGTGTCAATGAATCACTGTGTATTGATGTATACCTTGGTTGTAGAATTATGACTTACTCAAAAATGTTGAACAGAATAGCAGTAATCATGGGTTTATTTTATTGATTTGGGACAAGAAGTATAGTCATGTAATCCTTATGTACAGCAGAAATTTCACTGCACTAGATGTTTCAATTTTTAATGTGTAAATTCAGTGAGACATTACTTTTGTTATAGTAAAAATATGTACCTTTTTTCTTTTTTCTTTGGTGTAACAGCTGTGGGCAATGCAGTTGTGCTAGCACACAGCAAAGTTGGCTGTAACTCTTATAAGATCTCAGAAAAGTCTGAATATCTAAATATAATATCTAATATCTGAAGCTAAAGACTCCCTGGAAGGAACTAGGTATGTGACATTGGAACCCCATACTGTCAGGCATTGCTGGGTGCTCCTCATGCAGGATGAACATTTCAACCTCAGTGGCAAAGCAAGTGCTCAACAGTTCAGATGGACTGGGGGCTGGTGCCAAAATGAATTGTCTCTACTCTAGTTGCTTTCTTGGGTGTCAAGGTAGAAGATGAAGCTTAAGCACCAACCACCAATCCCACTCCTTCTGTCCAGGACTGAGACAAGGAGTACTGTGGGAGGGTTTTACCCCATCAGTGAAGGCACTTGATGCAATTTATTTTGGGAATTCTGAATAATTTCATGAAAGGTCCAAATGTGAAGGCTTTGACAAGGGGCAATGACTGCCAAGCCAACTCTGCTGTGCTGGGGACAGACCCACACTAGTGCCAGTTGGATGAGTTCTGGTGAGAGAAGAGTGCTAGGCAGGCTGGCGATGAGCTGTATGTGGCTGTGTTAGCTTACCATCTTGGCACAGAGCTCCCCACTGGCTAATTCACACTGATGAGCAAGTTGCACAGTACTCTGGGTGACCTAAGGGAGCCTCTTCCCCCCACAGCTACCTACCTTGCATTAACCCAACAAGTTCAGTTTTATCACACTGTCCCCAGTGTGTAGAACTGCCCTGTGGCCACTGTACTCCCCTCTGTGACAATGCTGATTGTTTTCCCTCCTGCTGCCAGCAAACCCAAGTAATGTTCCAGCATAAGTTACGGAATAGTTGTAGGTGAAAAAAAGTCTGTATCTCAGTAATGCAGAAGGAATTGAAAGCGCCCGTTATCACTCAGGAAAAGGGACCATTTGTTTAGCAGATGCCTTGACACAACCCTCTCTTGGAAGGATGTTCTCATCCACCCTAGGGGTGACTTTGCCGACAGATCTCTCCATCCTCAGGGGAGCAGAGGAGGACTCAAGCACCTGCTCCTATATTTTCTCTACTATTGCAATGATCATGAAGGAAATCATTAGACAGACCAGACTTCCAGCTCCCATTATTTTTAACAGGCATTGCACATCTAATTTGAAATGCACAATGCAAATATTTACCTTCAAGTGTCAAAGGAGACTATAAAGATCTTTATGGATCTTCACACTTCAAGGACTTAATTCATTAAAAATAATTATACATATGTGGGGATTACTTCCACAGTGGAGCTGAGATATGCAATCAGTTGCCAAGTAGGAGAGTACACCATACATGCTATACGTCTGTGTGTTAGCTTTTATGTGAGAGAGGAGGGCTCTCGTACATCAGAACATATGTGTGTAAACAGGGCTGAGCTATCTCACTGGGATTCACCACTGAATAAATTAGAGAAAGTCACTGTGTAGCACTGGAGATTCTCAGTCTGCAGACAAGCTCTTTTGTGCTTGCCCACCTCCTTCACCTCAGCCTGAATACTCCACATGCCTCTTTATTTTAGAATGAGAGCAGTTTTAGGAGGCAAAATACTAAAAATCGGCTTTGATTTTCTTTGCCCTCTGGATATTTCAAGGTGTCCGGCAACTTGTTTCCAATGGAGCCAGTTTTAAAAGATTGAGGCTTTTAGTATCAAATATTTATTTATTCATTCCATGAGAACAGGCACACCTTGATCCCTCCTGGCTGTTTTAAGGGGCAGATGCTGCTACTTTGAGCAGGTAACTGGAAAAAAATTTACTGCTGAAGTCAGTGGCTGAGAGGAGGCAGTCAATTAAGTTCTCAGACACTAATAATCTGTTCTTACTTGTAAATCATGGGGACTCTGTTTTAAGTGCTTGGAAAACTTCAGGCATGAATCATGCAATAACAAGCACCTTCTTTTTCAGAAAACAGTGTTAATAATTTAGCTGTCTGGTTATGGCACGGTAACCTACTTGCATGCCACCCCCAAACTGAGAGCATCTCAGCACTCACCACACACACAAAAAGTAGTGGGGAAAGAACAACTTTCTTTTCTCTCTCGTCGTGCTTGGGGTGTGGTGGTTTTGAAGAACAGCTGTCATAAGCAGGTCTTTATTTCTCCTTGTCAAGAATCCCAGGTACATTTACCTTGTCTTGCCTTAGACGATGTTCATACCTAGGCTCAGCCTCTGCACAACTTCTGCTGCCTATGCTTGCCAGCTTTCTGGCATCCTGTGGGGGCTGCGTTGCCTGTAGGGACCATGCTCAGGCAGGGAGGGAAGAGTCTCAGGGGGTCAGAACAGAGACAAGGAGATCGTGCATCATTATGCCATATACTCTTAATGCTATGTACTAACACTAGCCTGTGCTTGACGGGGAGATAGCTCTGTGAGCAGAGTCTAAGGATGAAATGATCACAGCAACACGTGCTTCTTAGCACATTTTCAGCTCAATTTGCACCAGTTGGTGAAGCTCTGAGACTACGGCAATTTAGTCCACTTTTTAGATAATGGATCTTATCTATCTTCATAGAACAAGTTTGCACTTCATAAAATCTTATAGAATTTCACTGGCTATAGTGACACAACCCAGCTGCTGTTGCCGCTAATGAAAGTTTTATGGCATATGAAGCACATTAGGGCATTATTGGGAATCTGTTGCAATATCAGACATTTGCCTTTGACATCAGAAAGGTGGTAAACTAATGATGAAATGTGCTTCAAGGGTACATCTGGTTTAATAGTGCCTATTACGTTTGACATGGAGAGGCATGAACCATGTTATCTTGCATTTTTGCAAATAATATTTATTCCACAAAGAAGTTCATGCATGCAGAATAAACAGCATCTTCCTGGTGAAAGCATATAATTAGCTGAAATCCAAGAAGTGACAAATATTTGCTTTGCCTGAAAGTTACTGCATGAGATTCTCAAGTTTGAAGTATTTCAGAGACAGCCTTCATGGTTTCAATAGTGCTTAGTGTTGCTAAGTACTGAGTGACACAGGTTGCAGGTAGAAAATATCTATCTAATGTGGAAATTATGCACCCCATTTCACCTCTGTTCTCCATTCTTTTTTGCCCTCTTGGAACTCTGCACACTTCCACCCTTATTGGAAATTCAGGGAAGCTGTAGGATCTTTCAGGTATCATAGACTAAAGCCCATTGGCTGTTCTTGAAGCTGCTTGAGACCATTTGCTTGAAGCCCCCCCCCAAAAAAAAACCCAAAAACCCCAAAAAGGTTTTCCAATAAAAAAAATGCTGTTGCAACTGAATTAAGTTGCATTCCATTAAGTTCTGTCTGCATTGTTGTTTTGTTTGTCTATCTGGGGGGAAAAATGAGAGTTTCCCTTTTCAGTACTTGCAGTAGTCAGGGTTTTTAATTTTGAAATAACTTTCATTATGAAATGTTTAAAATGTATCAAAGTAAAATGCATCATGACCCCAAATATTTATGAAAAATCTGCCGCCTACTGATTTGATCTGATAAACCACAGGAGATTAATTAGTCTTGGTTATGTGACTTTTCAAGCACTAAACATGGCTGAAGGGGTTTTGCTTTTTGTAGTGTAAGCCCGTATTTTCATGTATTTATATAAAATATATAACATATAGGGGAATTTGTTACATGGTAACATTTACCACTGGTACTTTACCCAAAATATGAGAATCTCCAAAAGCTATAAGGCTACACTCATAATGAAAATAATTCAATGTAATTTTTCATCCATTAATTCAAAACTGCTCCTTTTCAGTTGCTTTAAAGTAATTTGTACAGTAATTAAAAATATAGTGTGAAAATAACCTTTATTTCCCTTTTAAGTCAGAGGGTAACACATACACACTAAGTAATCCAGATCAAAATTGTTTTAGGCTATGGACTACAGTGTCTTAAAATAAACCATATGCTTCCTCTTCTCATCTATAAAAATGGTTAAAACCAAAATAAAAATGTAGAGGACTTTCCCCCAAAGATACTCAGCATTGACTGAAGGGCTCTTGTGCCCTGCTACATCTTGAGGGTTTCTGACATATGTCCACAGGGTTTCTAGTTCCAGACAAATGTCCAGACAACTGAATCATTTAATTCTAGTGTTAAAATGAGAAGAAATTAAACTTCCATAAAACCCCCTAATCATATCAAACTGAAATATCTTTCCTCACCCTGCTCCATTTATGCAAATACATTTATAACATTTCATAAACCAGCAGCGTAGCAGCTTAAGTGTTTAAAAATAAAACTTCTGCAGAGACATTAGCTTTAATTCATTTCAAAGTGCCCTCTTTTTTTTTTTTCTCATGGATTTTGTGAATTAAGGTTACATTGTGTTGGGGCTGGGATTTTTCTTTAGCTGTGAATTTCTGTCTTCATTTGGTTTGCAGACAGCCCTTTCACAGTGTGGTGCTGTTGCAGGTGAGGAGCATCCGCGCCCCTGCCAGGCAGAAGCATGTGTTTGATAAGGATGTTGATGGGTTACGAGCTGTCACCATTCATCCTAAAAAGCTTTTCCTGACTAACCATCACAACAGAAACACACTGTAATAAGGCTACCAGGTTCAGTATTGATTTCCCATCTAATATAATATCATGATTGTATATTACTTGGTTTTGCACTTTATTATTCCCTAGGATGTTAGCTTTGAAGTTTTAAAAGCCTTCAGTTCTACAGCTGCAATCCTTAACACCTCTGCAGTCTTCTATGCATCACTTTGCCATTCTTCTCTCCCCCATGTGCTTAGCTGACCCGGTGCAGGGGAAAAACCCTTCCTGCTCACTTCTACTCCTGAAATTCAAAAACATGGCTTTAAAAGATGTAGCACTATTAGAAAAGGGATTCTTCAAAGAAAAAAAAACCAACCCAAAACCAAAACCATGAACAAATAAAAAAGCATCTGTTTCCCCTTGAACTCCTTTACAGGGTGAGAAGAGGAAGTTTCATGGGAGAGCCTTGCCCTCATAGGGACTTCAGGGGACTTGACCTCAGTGTTGACTCTCAGAAGGGGCCAAATGTTCCCCACTGGTCCCTCTCCCCTTTTTGCTGTAATGTATCCACTTTGTCCCTCTGGACTTTGAGGTGTTCGAGACATTTTTCTGCTGAATGTTCTTACCCACCCATCAGTTGGGTTCTCCTACGTGCTGTTGTAGGTATCTATAGCAATCCAAGTCAGTTAGAACATAAAAATGTCTAATTGAATTCTCCTTTGTTCCCTGATGATATTCAGGAAGGCAGCACATGCTACCTGCAGATGGATGGCAGCTAAAATGCCATTTAAAGCTGCAAGCAGAAGTGGAAGTTTGTTTTCATGCATTTTCTATCTTTCATTTGGATACGGCAAAACATTTATTAATCCTCCTCCAAACCATATGCCATATGTCTAATGAGTGGTAGGTTCAGTTAATCGTATAAACCCAACCAAGTATAGCAAAAAAACCATTGCAGAGTAGGCGAAAAAGCTAATACTGTAGATCTAAGTTAAATAAGTGAAGGAGATGAAGAATATGCAGGGTCAGGTCCTCCAGGAGTTCAGATAAATATTGAGTCAGCTAAAGTTTTTCTGGGTACTTGAGGTTCTGTCTTGATAACTTTTGAACTGCTGGCTGGGGTATCTTCACAGGCTTTGTGAAGGCTCACGTTGCAAGTATGGATGGCCCTGCTTTGTAAGGTTTAGGAAGTACTCTCAAGGCTTAGCAGATACAGATATTTACACAGCACTTTATCACATGATTGCTTTAGGCTGTAAGGAACCAGTGGGAGACTGAACCCACAGGTTTCCCAAGCTCACCAGTGGGGTATCTGAATTACTGCATGAACCCACACTCGAGTTTTCCAGACATCTTTTATTAAAGAAGTGACATGACTGCTCATAAACTGTGATAACACAGAACATCTGCAAAATTCACAAGGAAATGCTGGAGGAATTTATTTTATTTTATTTTATTTTATTTTATT
>WYDI02007754.1:1203-20838 GCA_009867235.2 Psittacus erithacus | reverse complement strand
ATTTTGTCTTGTTTTGCTTTGTTCATTTAGAAGCTGATCAGCTTGAAACTACTGAAACCTTGGTATATTTAATGTTACAATTTTGACACAAAATTGACTGTGTTTATTACCAATACACCCTTGATGCTTCAAATTCAGCTGAGTTGATCTGTTGTATGAAGCAGGACTGTTCAGGCATCATTTCAGGATCAGAACAGTAAGTGCTATCTTCAAATACAGAAATAAACTAAAAATATAAACCCAGACAAATCTACAGGCCTTCTTTTGCCATCAAACCAACTGGATTCCAACTTCTAAAGCCATAGATTTGGCTTTTCTTTCTTGTCTTGTTAGATTTCAGGTCCATAGTCAAATATTTGTGTTATATTGTCAAATTAAATGTATTTTTGTACAGCTTGTAAAGGAGTATTTTTGACTCCTGGGTAGGTCTGCAGTGCTGGTGTTAATTTAGATTAAATGAATATAAAGAAGGTATAGGTTTTTCATGAGAGATTGTGCCTGCGTTGTTAGCATGAAGATGAGGATCTGGTCCTAGTCTGGAATGCTTTTTTGGGGATTTTATTTAGTGGATATTGAAATCACCAAAACATCTGTCTAGTTGTAGTTGTTGGATTCTGAATTTAAATGTCAGCATGTGTTTTGAAGGACCTACTGAAAGGAATTGTTTTTTTAAAAAAGTCTCTTCTACCTCTGATTTCTTCATCAGTACCACAGGTTCTATTTGCTGTCACAGTTTATCCCCTATCTAATTCTACAGCTTTGCCCATTTCTAAGAGTTGTTTTTGCAACTTCTTGGATTGTGGCTGAGTATAAGCATTCAGTGCTGCAACAAATATAAACCATTTTTTACATTATTTAATTATATCACATTTTGAAAAATAGGTGGCTGAAATAAAGGCCTTTGCTGTGTTGTTCAGGCTCCTGTGTCTTCATGTTATCTCTATTGGAAGTTCTATCTTTTATGTCTTGAGTCTAGACAGAATTTCATGGAGAAAAAGGCTTTCTGAATTGTTAGCTGTCACATTATAGCAATATTTTCATGATTCCCAAGTTATTAAATTTAGAATACTGCAGTAGACTTTTTCTAATTAAATGTGCATTTTCTTTTGTCATAAGGAAAGAAAAAACTTTGGTTATGCTTTTTATAGTAATTTAATTGAACATTTCCTGTAAGTTCATTTCAGTATCTACATGGCTCACTAAAGTTGGAATTCAGTATAGAATGGTAGATTAATTGCCCTTTGTCTTAGATGAAATAAGTATCCTAAATATGCAGAGTCATGAAATTTAATTGTGTTCCTCAATTGCTTATTCAATGCTTTGGAAACCTGAATAAAAAAATACTGAAGAAGAGGGCCAAAGGTTGTTAAATGTAGTGACTAACACAGATTTTGAACTTTACTTAATGAACCGAGTGTTTATTACTATGAAATAAACGCACCATTTAAAGAATTATGGTGGAAATGTAGAACATTAAAACTCTAATTAATTTTGGTCAGAAGCATGCAATACACTCATTTTTCCTAAAACATTTTCATTATGGTCTAGATTTTCCCTGTTATTGAGATAAATGTATTCCTTATGGTAGTGCTTTCTTTTTCCTGTTAAAAACGTGTACTTCAGTGATGTTTAGAGTGATGTCTTTCAGCTGCCTTCAACTGTAGACAGCATGTCTTGTCTTAGCTTACAGAAGCATTTTTCTATAGCTCAGTTGTGCCTACTTTTCTATTTAATGTTGTTAATCATTGTGGAAATTAAGGGTATTCAGACCTCTTGATAAAAGGCTGTCTATAGCTAAACTTATTTGTGAAAACAGTTAAAGCATGATAAAAAATCTTCAGGTATCATTTAGTAACGACCAGGATACATAGATAGCCTAACAATTGAGCAGTTAAAAATTAGCCTCTTATTTGTAAGAGGTTTTTTATTAAACAGTACTTAGAAGTTAAATTACTTAAAAGAGCTATTAATTCCTTATCGCTGGCCTGAGCACCTTTTATTCTCATCTCGATTATTGTAAGAAGAACCCATTTTATATTTAGTATCGAGATTACAAACATGAAGACGTTTTGCTTCTTACAATTCAGTAAATGTGTTGTGTAAATATGGTGGGAGTGGAGCCGTGAATATTTAAAATCATCTTGATAAGATTAGAATATGCCTTTCTAGGCTATGGAATATCGTTCTATAGTAGTATTATGAGTATATATAAAGTGGAACTTTTTGTTTTAATTTCCAATTCATAAAAATAATTATATTGCCACATAAGTAGGAAATGCTATTTTAGTTTCCATATATATGTTTATATATGCAGAGATGTAAGTATTATTTTTGAGTGACAAAATTGCCTTACAAAGGATCTAAATTAGGACAACACCAGACTTGGAGGCTTCAGAAGTAAGGCAAGCCTGCACTCTGAGACCGGAGTGGAAATTGAGGAAGCCCATCCCATACAGGCGCAGTACAATCCCATTAAAAGTTGCTTCTCATCTATTTCCTAGTTGATGTTTCAGGTTTGTGATATCTAAGTTTTTATGGATACAGTCTAAAGTTAGTAAAACTAAACCTTTCAAGACTCCAGTTGTTACAGAGGAAACATTTTCCTCTGCTTTCTTCAAGGAGAACCAGCTGAACTTGAAAAACAATGGTTGGGTTTCAAGCACCACCTGCCCTGAAGAGCATCGCAACTGTAGTGGCAGTCAGCCAAAAGGGCCACTCTGAGAATGGCTGCCTCCTTAAAAAGAGAGAAACAGATGGAAGATTTGAAATCTGGCATGAAATTCCACTTCTGTACCAAGCGTTAAATGAAATTTTGACTCTAAGGGCTCTTGCGATGGTACATTTATCTGTATAATCAGAATTAGAAACAAGGAAACAGAAAATACAGAACACTGACAAACGTTTCAAAAAGGCTTAAAGTTCTTGTACTAGTGCAAGTTAAAGGGGAAAGAGTTTGTGATAAACATGCAGCTGCTTGTAGCTTCGTCAGCTTTAGTAGTTCTCCCAGTCTTGCATTGCCACCTAGAGCACGAGGCCGTGTACTGCATCGGTGAAGGAGACCAACAGCTAAACGTTGCTCATTTTATTGAACAAAATGTGGTGGAGAGCTGCTTCCAGTTAATTGATGTCATGTTTACTTACATTGTAATGGTTAGTTCATTCATAGCCTCCATTTTTTAATGTACCAGATCAGCAGAGATTTTCTTTTAGGAATTTGGTGGGCTTTGACAGTAAGAATTAATGGAGATGAGCATTAAAAGGTACGACTGTCAGATTGCCAGTGGTCCCAGAGGGTGCATTTTCTTGATGGCTGCTTCAGAATACTTCATGAAGCAAATGTCAAACTTGTCAAGGCTGTCACTATGAAAATGATCCATGTAGCAAGGGTCTGTTTTTCGAAGGAGAAACAAACGGCTGCCTTATCACTTCAGAGCTACAGTGACAAAAAACTGTCATCTATCACAAGAAATTTATATTTGCTTCTAATATCCACTGGTAAAAAACTGTTCCAGTTGTACTCTGTATTTTTGCACCACTCTGTTATAAGGACTGTCAGTAATACATTTGAAGAAGATAGCATAGGCTTTGGAAGAAAAATAACTTTTAAATTTTGGTGCTAGATTCTCATCTTTTGTTGATTTAACTGAGAGACTGATGTAATTCACAGTTTTTGCCTGATGGTCATTTCCCTCCAAATTTGGCCTATGACACTGGAAAGCTAGACTTCAGTAATAAAAACCTCTCATAGTTTTTCAAGTCTCTTTTTCCTGATATGTTTTTGAAGAGCATTAAAAGTATTTTTACTTACTTCCAACTGATGTTTTGCTAGCTGGGATCTGTGAGGCAGGAGATGAAACACCACATGGACAGCATTGCTGAGGCTTAGCATGTTAGTCATATCACAGCTCTTTTGAGTTAAGGTACTTTGAAAAGTAATAGTGTCTGAATTTGGTCCTAAGTGGTTTTGAGATTATATTTCTAGAATATGTGATAGCATAAAGAACCCTTTCATAATTTCTCATTGTAATAGGATATTTTTGAATTCTGCATATTTTGTTATTATTCAGTTGTTCATTTACATCATACTGTAATATATAGCTGTTTATTAAGTTTAGAATATGGGTTGCAGTTTGCAAAGCACACAACGGAAGGATTATTTAAGTATACCTTTGTAATGCAACTTTAGAAATTTGCGGTTTAATGCACAAATCTGTGAATTGTTGCATTTCTTAGCACAGTTAATTGCAGTGTGGTCTGTTCTACATACAGAGTAGTGTCAGATTCCTTGTAGAATTAAGAATTTACTAATTCACCATCATCTTCCAGATTTCATGTCATTAACTAATGGAATAAAAAGAAATTCTCAGACAGTCTGAACTGGGGAGGTGGAGATGGGGGAGAGAGAAGAGAAAAGCACACCCAAACACCTATTTATAGGCACTTTTTAACTACGGAATTACCTTTCCATGTCAGACCTGTTGTTCTCTGCTTGGATCATCATTTGTAGTTGACCTTAAATACTCTTTCAAAGGGGATGAAGTTATATGAGAGTCTCCCTCAACTGTCAGATCAAAATTTTCAGAAATAGGATCTTAAAAGTCAGCTTCTTACCTTTAGTTTTTGGCACCTTAAGGCATCTAAATATTGAAGTATTCCATTAACTTCAGCAAAGCTATTGAATGCTCAATAATAATAATTCTCAACACTTATCTAGGTAGCACACTGTAGGGTCTCACAGGTTCTTGGCCCTGTTCTGTTACTGTGACCCATAAATGCTCAGCTACCAAGTGCAGACTAATTAATTTGAAGAAGAGGTGTCAATAGGACATCTGAAGACATCCACAGAGCATCCAAAGGACCCTTTAATCCAATTTCCAGGGAAAGGAAGGGAAGCACTGGGGAAAGAAAAAAGCTGATGTGGAAGGTCTCTCAGTCTGTCAGCATCATCAAGATGCTGATGAAGTGTTCAGTCGTTAATGGTTTAAGGAGCTCCTGAGCTGACATTTCAATTCAGGGGTTTGGGTTTAACAGCGCTTTATAAAGCCCTTTTTCCTTATCACTTATGTTTTGTATTTGGGTTGTTTCCAGACTTGTAAACTTAATTTATTTCGACATTAAAATAATCTGTGAGCTGTTAAATACACTTTTTCAGTAAGCTTGGTAATACAGTCTTGAGGACTTCACTTCCCTTTACTACTCTTACAAGTCACCAGATCTGTGCTAAGGCATCTTTTAGGTCACTGTGTAGTACTGGAGTATATGAATGTCTGTCGTCAAGAAAGATACTAAGGCATGTTTGACTTTTGACATCCACTATCAAAAACTACTTTAATAATTGAACTTTTTAACACCAAAATGACTCTTCTCTGTTTCAGGCACTAGACAGTAGAGTCATAGGTGGCTGAGAGCAAAAAATATAATAACAAAAATAGAGATGTGAGGCATTAATAGAAATAAAGTGAACTGAAATTCTGTGAAACAGAAACTGGAATTCAGTATTTCATTTGCTTTGTAGCCACAGGTAATAGAAACTTTATACACTGCCATCATGGGACTGGTTTTTAGCATATACCTTGAAAAGAAAAGGTTTTCCTTTGCTATCTGTCAGTATTAGAAGCATTAGAATCATGATAATGATCTGTGGTAGTTAGTAAAAAAAAATATTAAATATGTCTAAGCAGCAGTCTGTTGGTATAATATCATAGAATCATAGAATAGTTAGGGTTGGAAGGGACCTTAAAGATCATCCAATTCCAGTCCTCCTGCCATGGGCATGGACACCGCCTGCTAGACCACATTGCTCAAAGCCTTGTCCAACCTGGCCTTGAACGATTTCAGGGATGAGGCATTCCCAACTTCTTTGGACAACCTGCGCCAGTGCCTCAGCACCCTCATAGTAAACAATTTCTTCCTAATGTGTAATCTAAATCTTCCTTCTTTCAGCTTAAAGCCATTGTCCCTTGTTCTATCACTACATGCTTTTGTAAAAAGTCCCTCTCCAGATTTCTTGTAGACTCCCCTGGGTACTGAAAGGCTGCTATAAGGTCTCCCCACAGACTTCTCCAGGCTGAAAAAGCCCAGCTCTCTCAGCCTGTCTCCATTGGAGAGGTGCTTCAGCCCTCTGAGCTTTTTCATGGTCCTTCTCTGGACTCGCCCCAACAGGTTCACATCCTTCTTATGTCAGGAGCTCCAGAGCTGGATACCGTACTGCAGGTGGGGTCTTATAACACTGGAGTAGAGGGGGAGAATCACCTCCCTTGACCTGCTGGCCATGCTTCTTTTGATGCAGCCCAGGATATGGCTGGCTTTCCAGGCTGCAAACGTGCACTGACAGTCATGTTTGGCTTCTCATCCACTAACAGCCTTAAGTTTTTTTCTCAGAGCCTAATTTCTTAATAATTAAGCTATATAGGCTATTTAGCTGAAAATTCGAACATCGTTAATGACATTAAAGCCAATTCAGTATTCTGTGCGCAATCTTTAAGATGCCTCTTGGGCTATTAATAAAAAAGATAAAATAGTTCATAAAAATTTTCCATTGTCAGCAAACTGAAAGGATAGTGAGTCTTTACATCCGGGAGGATGGTTAATGTGTGTGCTCAAAATTGCCAGTTGAAATTTTTCTCAACAATACTGGCAGGGATTCTGCTCTTACAAATTATAGGAGTTCATGTCTCATGATGATTTTTGAGTCCTTAGTAAGTTTGCCATTCTCAGGCCACTGCTGTCACTTGTTTTCTGGCAGAAAGCCACATGAGTGCCAGTACTGGTAGTTCATACTTTCCAGTGTCTGTTTTGCACAGCGGTCACCCACGTTCAGAGAGACTAAACTTAGATTTCATTCTTGGAAGACAGAAATGGAATAAATGTGCCCCTACAAAATTAAGATGTCTCCTGTGAAGCATGGTTTAATACAATAGTATTCAGAGAGCTTTTGTGCATAAAAATGTGTAAAATTTGAAAAAATAAACAGCAACAAAATACCAGTCAGGGACCTGGATGATTGTGTGTAGGAATCTGCCCATGTAAATTCAGTTTATAATCTACAGGTAGTTTATACCTATTTGAATATGTTTTACCTCGTTGAAGCAACAGCAAATGAACAAAGGCAAGGGTATTGGTTCTGAAAAATATCCAGAGTGGATGCTTCCATCTTGAGTATTCACACAGAGGAAATCCTGGACTTGCTGTAGCCACTCAGCCATTATTTCTGCATCTCAGAAAACACTGATCATTGCAGCTGCTGCTGTAACCTAGGAAATGTGACAGAGAGCAAGCATGACCTTATAAGCACAGAATTAAAACGTTTCAAGTTTACACAAAGCCAGAAGATTCTGTTACAAAGCTCTTTCCCTGGATAAAACCCTTTTGTCCACAAGGTATCGACTCAGGAAGCTGATATTCAGTACTGAGCCTAATATCCTTTCACCTTCTTGTAATCCTCAGTGAAGGTATGGCCCTGTAGTCTTTGAAATTTGTGCATGCTCCCTCTATTAGGAGGGGAAGCCCTACACAATATATCAAGAGTGCTTGGAAAAGAATTATTGTGTAGGGCTTATATTCCCTGTAAGAGGGAGTACAATTCAGGATGTTGGAATAATGGCAGGTTGTGTGCTAGGGTGCTGGATAAGTTGGTGCTGAGGTGAGTAGGGATACAGCTTCTGTGGGTGAGGACCTTCAGAAACATGCAGATTTGCTGTTCTTTTATTAACAAGTCCTTCATGAAAGAACCTGGCTGGTTTTCGATAGCAGCCAAAAGTTCCTGTTGGCAGCTTTTTTATTCAGTGATATTCTTTGTCATGTACATCTAGGCCTAGTTACATATTGTTCCTTTGCTGTTTCCCATTCTGTCTTGACTTTTATTTCATGAGAAGTTTGACCTTTGTATGTGCACTATACATGAAACTCTTTTCCATATATGCTACACTTCTAATTTCAACGCATCTACAGTCTTTGGTTTCTCACACATGCACAGATGTGTTCCCTCACCTGAAATAAAAAAGCCACAAGGCTCACTATGTCTTTTAAAGGTAATTGAAGAGATAGTTTGGAGTGTATGTTTCTGTAATAGGACAACTAGCTTTTCAATGTTATTTTAGCATTGCGTAACGTAAGAGACCACATTTTTTTAATGAGAGTTTCCATTGCAGTTCTTTTTTATGCTGCCCATGTAGTCTTCCTATGTTTTGTACCTATAAATCTTTTTTATAATTATCTTTACAAAACACCCTTTGGTGGTGAAAGGAGGACTAGGATGCAAAAAGATCGTTATTTTTCTTGAAGAATGAAGGTGCTCTTTTAAAGCTGGAAACTGTACCTTGGGTTCCTGAGTCCCACCTAATGTCCCTGACATTTCCTTTCTCTCAGCTGTTGACTTTGATGACTTGTGGTATTACAGCAGCCAGGATGCTTCTTCATTCCAAAATGTCTGTTAATTTCTTCTTTGTAGTTTTGGAATGAGGAAGATTCTTTATATATTGAATTAAAATGCAGACAGGAAAACTAGCCATACTTTGAATTGTGATAAGGGCTGTTCATGATGCGATGGGTTGCAAGTTGCCTTATAAAAGTTTTCTCAGTCTTTCATAATTTATGCTTTGGAGGTCAAAATTCTGTGTAGGACACAAAATAGTATGCATTCCTATAGGAACTGGCATATGATGTCACTTCATTTTTTCAGCGAAATTCAGAGGAACCTGTAGTGAATTATGAGCCTTACTCGTGGAGCTGAAGCTGTAGAATATTGTAAGCATGCTGCTGCCTGACATGCTCATGTTTCCTATTTTAGACCTGACTGATCTTCAGATAACATATGGTGGTACAAGTAATTGGAGAATTGGCAGACCTGTCAAGAAAATATGCTAGATGGGACAAAAATACGATGCTGCAGCACATAAAGTGTCTCTGGAGTTAAATTTATTGTCTTTTATCAAATGGTGAAGTAAACGTATCTGGTCTCAAAAAAAAAAAAAGAAAAAGAAGAAACATTTTTCAATGGCAGATGCTTTTCAAAAGCGATTTTGAGAACACTGATGAAAGTTCTTGCATTTGAGAGTAATTTAGTAGAAACCTGTGGTCAAGAACAAAGGGAGGGTGTGTAATGCTGCCTGCCGCAGACGTTTGAATATTTTGTCATCCATGTATGGTTTAGTAATTTCTTCGTGTAACTATCCAGTAAATTGGTCAGTGAAATATTTACTCATTAAATTATTATTCTACTATAAATGTAGGTGATAAGTTTTGTTTAAATTTCTTATTCTTTTAATTTCAACTCCTAAACAAAATCAAATGCTGGAATAAATGACTTCTTTTGCTCATTTTTATGCCTGGTGGTCAGGCACAAGATGGCAAAAGTCTGTACAAAACTGTATACGTATGCATAAGTACAAAAAGTGTACTTCTTCAATACGTTGATTAATGTTCAGCTTTTCATTTTCTTTTACAGGAAGATGAAAATGAAGCTGGGGCAGAAAATCCATCTCAGGAGCTGAATTTGGAACAGAAAAAATCAAAAAAATAGGAGCTTGCTGTCTTGTTTGAAATATTTGCAAGTTGTGTAACAGTGATTATAGTTTCTCATTGTAAAATTAACAAAAAAAGTTCTCAATAAAGTCATTGAAAATTAAATTCATGCTGCACTGGGGAATTAATTAAGTAGCTCCTGGTGATATTCTTGATTGCATTAGAAGCTGAATTGTCAGAACTGAGCACCATGTCAATAAAATTCTAAAAGCTTT
The DNA here is from genome assembly GCA_009867235.2 of Psittacus erithacus. Classification (NCBI taxonomy): domain Eukaryota; kingdom Metazoa; phylum Chordata; class Aves; order Psittaciformes; family Psittacidae; genus Psittacus; species Psittacus erithacus. The sequence goes on along the minus strand of WYDI02007754.1, from coordinate 11,101 downwards.
TTGAACACAGTATAGAAAGCTGATGGGTTATTCATCACTAATAGCATTTACTAAGCAAAGGGGTCAATTTTTTTCTTTTGTACTCTACAAAGCAATTTTATCCTTAAAGGATAGTTATAACTCAGATGTATTTTGGTATTTCTGAGCAAGAGTTTTGATTCTTATAAGCTAGCTAAATATGTTCTACTAAATGAGTTGTGAAATTTCTTCTGATCAGTGATTAGAATAAATGTTGCTGAGGACTTGGTGAAGGCAAGGGTTTTTCTGGTATGTACAGTATTTTTACATAAGTATCTGGCTTTACATGCTTGTATCTTGTGATTTTTAATTGCTTTCCTGTTGCATAATAATTTTCTTTTATGTAAACCTTTTCTGTTGTCATGTGATCATTGTCTTTTAATGAATGTCAACCTTTGGTCATGATTAGGCCATCCTACCCAGGTCTAATTCCTTCATCCGATTTTTCCATTTTATCAGAATGAGTAGTGAAAATCTAAAATAAAAAAACCTTTTCTTCCTATGCTCATCGTTTTGATTTCCAGTTTACCTCTGATTTTAGCCTGTGCGTGTCAATAAATGGGAAGGTTAGTTTGAGAAACTCAGATGTAGATTTATAGCCTGATAGTTACACAGGTTGCAGTGAAGAAACAAAAAATATACTGATTCTGTTTTAGGGCTGGAGCAACACTCACTGAAGTCCCTTGAGTGAAATTTATCTTGCTCTAAGAGAAATGAATCGTCTTCAATTTAAAAAGTTCACCCCTTTTCACACTCTTTTATATTTTTGCTGTTATTCTATATATTGAGTGTTAAATCAGATTGTAAATAGTATTCATCCTCAATTTTATCCTGTCTGTATAAACTATAGTTTAAGATATTTTAAAAACAACATGCCTGTTCTTTAACAATATCTTTTGTAAATTCTTTTCTGGTTCATGAAGTTGAAGTCTGTGTAGCTCATGGACAAATTTCAATCACAATTACTCTACAGGAGTTTAATAACACTAGATCTCATTTTAACGAATGCAGCTATCATGTAAATTAGCATATAAAATAAATCTAGCATTGGTCTGTTTGGTACAGATCAGTCACTGTAGCCACCTCAGAAAGGAGGGGGAATATGATTTTGACTTTGCTGCAGTGGAAGATACAGATTTAGGAAAGACAGAAACACAGATTTACCACACAGGACCTGTTCTCTACGCAGTGATTTGTAGGATCACAGGCTAGATAAGAACAATGTGAATGTTCTTCCTTTTTACAGGCTAACTTAGAAAGCCGTAGTCAGTTCTCAGAGCTTAGTACACACCAGGATCTGAAGAAGTGGCAGGGTTGCCATTGGAAATGGCTGAAAGACCTTTGAATTTTGAAGTACAGAACAACGAACTTACAAGAAAAGGTGAGATAATGCAGTTTTACATGGGGTTTACACAAAGACAGGGTAATGGCAGGGGAAGTTACTGACTGGGATGGATTATGGCCATGTATTGGCCTCCCTGCCCACCCCCATCACCAGTGCACTTGGTGTTTGAATTTATCCATACAAATTATCCTGTTTGAAATTAGGAGATAGGGTTTCATTTGCGTAAAATAATCTATTTTCATTCAGTCCGTGGCAGCAGGTTTGTCCTTTTGCTGTGAGTCTAAGCTCTGTGACAGCCTGGGACTGTATGAGTGCATAAGATGAGAAAGGTGGTTATTCGGTGCTTGGGTTTTGTATGAAAATATATTACTTGGCTCTCAAACACGTAAATGAGAAAAATGGTTCACATGTTGAAAGATACAGAATCTGTCATTTGATGCATAATGCTGGTACTAGCTTAAAAGGAGTATTTCTGTATCTTTCTTAAACTCCTAAAAATTTAATGTGAAAGTATAATTACATAAATCATGCTTTTAGGTAACTAGTTTTTTCAGAAATCCGACGTGTCACCAGAAGTCTGCAGTCATGGTTGCGTCGTGGTTTGACCCCAGCCAGTCGTAAATGCCACCTTGCTCACTGGAAAAACATAAAACCCGTGGATTGAGATAAGAACAGTTTAATAATTTAAAAAAATAAAATATTAAAATAATAGTAATATAAATCACAATAAAATAATAATGATAACAATAATAATAGTAATAGGAAAAAGAGAGAAGGAAGAAACCCAAATGATGCACAATACAAATGCTCACCACCCACTGAACAATATCCAGCCCAACCCAAGCAGCAATCAGTCACTTCTGGGTAACTCTCCCCAGTTTATATAGTGGGTATGACGTGCTGTGGTGTGGAATACCCCTTTGGCTAGTTTGGGTCAGGTGTCCTGTCTTTGCTTCCTCCTGGCTTCTTGTGCCCCTCTGCACTGGCAAAGCATGAGAGACTGAAAAGTCCTTGATCAGAGTAAGCGCTACTGAGCAACAACTAAAACATCACTGTGTTATCAGCATTACTCTCAGACTGAAGCCAAAACACAGCACTGCACCAGCTACTAGGAAAAAAGTTAACTCTATCCCAGCTGAAATCAGGACAGGTTGATAAATAGAAACCTGTACCTTGGTTAAGTTGTTTAATTCCAAATTCAGATTCTTTTAGATTTACTTTTCACTGCAAAATAATAATAACCAGCGCTGTTATCATGATCAGCTAGGTTTGAGTTTAAGTGAGATAAATGTGACAGAATCAAAAAGCTGTCCTAACTTCATCCCTTTTAGAAAAATGGTGGAGACCTGTTTAATGATTTCTTTGTAGACATTTTTAATAAATAGAGGGGGATTTAACTGATAAAGTTCAAATAAAGACTATACAAAATACATATTTACTTTATTCTGATTCTCCTCTAATTAAAATTTGCAACTGATTTTGATATATGTATTTATATGTATATAGTATTGAGTTTTCAGAGTACCAGTATGAATTTAATTTTCATCTTATATTTTTTTCTCAGTGTCTGGAGGTTTTTAGGGTACAATGCACTTGGTAAAGCAGATGGCTGCAACAGTCCTACATGACTATGACATGATGCTTCTTAGTGTTATTCTTCATCAGAACTTAGTTGGAAATGTGATGCAGAATGTTGTGTCTTTTATTAAAGGTATGTCCTTGCTGCAGTCAAACACAAGCCACCTTGGATACTGAAAACAGCCTAGCTGCTGTAGTGGGAAGCTCAGAGCTTATTTGAATATGCTCAAAGGCTAACTTAGAGGTGAGATGACCAAAAATTGAGAGTTCTTTAATTCAGCTGATTACAGTCATTTTAACGCATCAGCATGTTCTTTGTATGTAAATATACAAAGACACCCCTATGTACATGTGTCCGAGCACCAATTGTAATGTCTCTATTATCTCTCGCTCTATGCGGTTATTTAATAGCAAAAGTCACATGCTGCTCTGGAAGTCTAAATGGAGAACTATTTTTTTCCCACTCTATCCCTCTCATTCATAACAGTGGTGGTGCTCTCCTGCTGGGAATTGCAGTTTTCTGGTTTACACTAGTGACAGCTATTTTAGGGTGGCTTAGGGGATAATTATGTTTTCCATGCTTGAGGAGAAACTGTCATTTTCCTCATATTAAAGCAAATTCACTGCTTTTCTGTGCAGTTTATGATGGATTACTGTTGTTTTTGTTCAGTCCTCCATGTTTGCTCTTTCCTCCCTGTGGAACAGTGGGCTATTGAAAATTCTGTGGACTCCAACACTGTGTTTTCTATTACAAACATTCACTTCACCGTCGAAGAGCAAATTTGTCTATTACTATAATTTTTGGTTTTAGAAAATAATGTCTGACCTTTCCATTCCCTCATATGGGGGTCAGCAATTTTAGGTGTGGAAGTTCTTGTCAGTCACTGACAGAGTAACGTTTCTGATTTTGAGAATATAGTTTATGTTGTTTCATATATATATGTACAGTAGTTTGCTAGTAGATCAATTTCCTTAGTTATTATCTAATTGTTGTTGTTGTGCAAAGATTCTTATTCTGAATGCTACATGTTAAAGATAGGACTCCAAATGATAGGCATGAACTAAAAAAGCAAAGCTATTTTTGACACATGCTGTTAATCTTCCATTTGTAGCTCCACAGGCATTGAAATAGTTGGATCATAAATGTTGTGCAATCATACGGATTCTGCACAAAAGCAGGTATCTTGGTATTTTGATCCCAGCACATGTGTAACTTCTTACTGGTTAAATGAGAATCCACAGTATTTTGTTATTTTGATAATGATACATTGAAAGGTATTGCTACACTGGACATTTGGTGCTCATTTATGTTTTTTTCTCCTAAACAGCGCTAGTTGAAGTACATTTTAGCCATTAAATGTGACAGACAACAGCTAATCCTAACACAAGAGATTTTCTGCTCATCTGAAAGAATTTGTATACCTTTAAATTAAGAAAATGATTTAAACATGATTATTCTTTCTCAGAAACTTTAGTATTTTCACAGTCAGAATTTTTAAAGGGAAAAAACCATACTGACAAAGAAGTATATCACCTCAGTGCTTCTTTGTTACTGCAGTCCCATAAGCTGTCTACCTCTTGGTTGGTTGCTCTGCATCATGCTACAGAAACTAACTCTCCCTGACGTTAGGCTGGATAGGTTTTACTCTGTGAAAAGTGAAGGTTGATTAGAAACTGACTCGATTTCACATGACCTAAAAAAACCCAATTTTTACAATGAGTAAACCACTTCTATCACCTGTCTAATTCTATAGTGCGAAATCATAGCAGGTAATAAATGTTTCCCCACAGTGAATTCAATGTGGATTCTGCAGCGATGTTATCTGGAGAGGGAAGTAAAATGCTGAAGGCAACAGCATGAAAATGCATGCAGCTATGGCATAATTCTGATTTGTTTGGAAGAACTATTAATTTCCTTGTTGCAAAGCCAAGTAAGAGCAACCCTTTAAAACTGTTGAACCATGAAAGCCATTTCCTTAAGGGTTTTAAATTTGGGAACAGACTCATGAAATTTATAGCTTTGATGAGATATTCTTTGCCTGCAGTCAGAATGAGAGCCAGATCATTGGTTTCCCAGCATGACACCTATGTATTCTTGTGTGTACTAGATATCATTAGGCTCATAATAACGCAGCTATCATCACATTAATGTCTGAAAGGTTCAGTTTTGATGCTTGGTTTAAGTCTCATTTATACCTACAGCATACTAAACAGCTGAATAAAAACAAAAGCTATCCCATACCTATATTGTGCTATTGTTCTGCACTTTAACCAAAAAGTCATTTTATGCCTGATCAGATTTTTATTAATTTTTTTTCTTGCCAAGTCATACTGTTTTGAAAGAGCTGCAATGATGAACTAATAGCATACCATGAGCACAGCAGCAGAAAATGGTACAGTGAGACCAATTCTTTCTGGTTCATGCAGTAAGGACAGCGGTGTACATCATATACATATTGATTTCATTATTGTAATTTTCAGTGTGTTATTGGAAGTTTATGTACTATGGCTGCCATCTTCTGGTAGAAGAGAAGTGTATCAGAGCAAGCTGATGGTACATCATTGCTTATATTCTTTCAGGTAACACAGTGGAGACTGTAGCATTCTAGAAAGGCAACAGCAATTATTGTCTCCACTCTGCTACATAATTCTCCTAGTTTCTATTGGAAAAATAAGGTATATCCTTTTCCAGTATAAAGTTGCCACCAGGTTTTACAGTGAATATCTTACGACTGGTACCAAATGAAATTTGCAGAGAGGTACTGAGAGAAATCAGGTTTACTCTTCCATGTAACTGAGCAGGTAGAGTTTGGGAGAAACATCCTCATTCTCATAAAGGAGAGAAAAAGTTTGGAGAAGAGGCTTTTAAGCAAATTACTTATTACTGCGATTTGAAAAGTTTTTCCCAGAGCTTTCATTTCTATATGTGGGAGGTGATACCTGCAGGAGTTCTGGCTAGACATAGTCCCCAGGTTGGGGCTGTGACATAAATTGAATCAAAACCAGCCAATTCGAGTGATCTGGAAAGAAAAAAATACAGACATCTTCAATCACCAGTAAATTGTGAAGGTTTTAAAGGCAAATTGAGATAATACGCAGCAAAAGCAGAAAACCCTTGTGGAATAAGGAACACTAAGTAGCTGTGGAGGAGATGGAATTTATAAAAGCTAGATTGTAACATTAGTGTTATCCATAAGTAAGACTTTGGGGTGGTTTTGTTTTAATTGTTGACGTGCAATTGCTTAGTATTTATTTTAAGGAACATTGTTTTAATCACCAGTATCTCTTTTTTTTTGACTCAACACTGGAAATTTTAACATATTGCTATGAAAGATGTGTTATGAAATAACCTTTTTTCCTTAACTATTTTAATAACCAATTGAATTTTTTATGTCTTTATATCTTCAGACATCAATCTATCTTTCAAATATTGAGTCAGCTACAGTATTATGAGATGTTTTGTCCCTTAAAAAAAAAATGCAAGTCATTCTTAATTACAAATGTCAAGCCAAGTGCTTAGGTTGAAAATACTTCTTTTGGTCCTCATTAGTCCCCCAAAAGTTTCCTGCCTCATTTCAAATACAAGCATAGTGCAGGTAACACGACTTTCCTAGCCCCACCCTATAACCTGCATTGTTCACGTTGTGAAATGGCCTTTAATTGCTAACCAGCTTGCTTATCATAGAATGGTTTGGGTTGGAAGGGACCTTAAAAATCATCTTGTTCCCACCCCCCTGCCATAGACAGGGACACCTTCCACTAGACCAGGTTGCTCAAAGTCCCATCCACCCTGGCACTGAATCTAGATCTTGGTGTGTATTCTAAGAATTTTCTTTTGCTATGAAGTCACATTGTTGATTCCTATTTTTAGGATTTGTGGTCAAAACAAAACTGAGAGTACCCTTTCCTCCTTGTGGATAAAACCTTTTTAGACCAGCCAGGGTAATTGTCACTTTTCAGAGATGTCAGCACAATGGGAACCAGCAAGGTGAGGCTGCTACTAGAAGAACAGAGAAAAGACTTCCATTCCCCAGAGCTGTGTTTCCATTACAGATGCCAACAACCTGGAAACCCAGACTGAAGAGGAGGTATAGCTTGGATCATGGTTTTTTATCACATCCCTGCATAGTCTTCTGTATTTTTCGGGCATTTGTTAAGAGAGAAAGAAGTAGAAGACTGTGCTGCAGAATGCTTAAGATACATAGTAGACCACACTGAAGCAAAAGTGGCAGACCTGGTCTCAGTGAATATCTGTGGGTCCAAGCAGTTGTACTGAAAGCCTGAGGTCATCAGCTGAGAAGCTGGAAGAAGTAACAGTAGTCCTTTAGACTGAACAAATACTTTTTAACATTAATAACTATAATTGACAAATAGGTCTTTAAGCTCACATTTGCTGCTCATCTCATCATCCCATTCTCAGTTTCATCAGATTTTGCCACCTACACCTGATCAGGAAGTTACAGCTTGTTTCCTGCAGACATCAGGCCTCTTGTTATCTTTTTACTTTTTCTCAAGGCTGGAATTCAAGTCCCAAGTAAAGGTAATGTTTCACTAAAGATGGAAAAATACACAAAGCTCTCATTCTTGGCCTGCTTGTTGGTCTCTGGTATGAATTTAAATACAAATATATGACCAACCACCTTGCTTCTGCCCTGTAGCCTGGGACTGTCCTTTTTTCAAAGGTTTCCTCTTGCCTGGGCATGCTGCCATTGCTGAAGTCATGCAGGCTCACTTGATTTAGGTTCCCTTACCACAAAAGATAGCAATTCCAAGTGTTTTCTGAGAGGCACCAAGGCTGAATTAATTTCCCACCTTCTTACTGTCAATGCTTGTTAACCTTCAGAGAGCAGCAGTGTTTTGCATTAGGGCAAACCCCCTCTTCATTAGGGCTTGAGAGAAAGCTGAAGGTATTACCCTTACACAACAAAAATAACTGTTTTGTTAGACTGATTAACTACCAAGAATTTTTTCCAGGGTAATCAATCACCCTGCATTCTTGTTTGAGCAGTTAGTCTTGGGTAAAAGTTTTTAGGTTATTTTAAAGCTAAATATTTATTACACACAAAATGCTTTGTTGTTGAATTGAATGCAGATTCACGGCCTATTCCCTTTATTGCTTTTTTGCCATTTGGGGGCGGGGAGGGTGTTAATTATACCTCATCACGGATCTGAAGCCCAAATTTTTAGGAACAGAATAAATTAATGATAATAAATCAGTCTCCATTCTGTTCTGTTTTAAAACTTATCTGCACCTAGCAGGAGTTGGCCTAGCCTATGGAATGTTTTGTGGTGGAATAGTTCGAATTTCTTTGGTGGAATTATTTTAACAAAGACTTAGCTTTATTTTTTAATTAGCTCTAAAAGGTTTGTGCAAAAACCCCACAGGATTTCAATAAAACAGTGATAATGGTGACCTTAGAGAAACGATCAATCTAAGACATGTAATTTTTAGTTTTAGTATTTCATTTTTGTATTTTAACTGTTAGCACAACATCAAGTGGCATATTGAATTCTAATACTAAGGCTCACACTTAACCATGTCAATGTTTGATACATTCTTTAGAATTTTTATGTCTAAGAATCTTAAAACATAGCTAAAATGTGGAAGGCAAAAAACTCTTCTACCTTCCTGTCATTTATTCTATGTTGAGCATATCTGTAGAGTGTGAATGGTTTACCTTTGGAGTCATCTGGGACTGCGAAGGTAAATAAATGAGTGCATGTCAGACATAGTGTTTTAGAAGTGGAAAAATGCACTGATTTTCTAACTTTTATAGTCAATTAAGGTAAAATAGATTCCTGTTTCTACGAGGTAAAAATAGAGGCATAATAGTTAACCAGCATCAATGTTTCTACCTCTATAGCTGATAAAAAAAATCTGATATGCCATTAACATGGGGCACCTACATGTATTTCAGTATATCTGTTACAGTCTAAACATTCACTTCTGTAGCCAGAAGAGTGGTGTTTTTCAAATATTAAATTATATGTCTTTCATAAAGCATGTGCAGTGAGAGAAGTATAGATCTCTAACACCACTGCACCACTTTGCTATTTTTTAAATCTCACAGGAGCAAATCACAAAGACCAAACATTGCAGCATACCAGTAAAGATGCCCCTGAACCTCATGATCACAGCTCCTAAAAACGAAACAGTCAATTTACAATGTTTACCCAAGTTGGCAGTGAAGACTTGGAGAAATGCAGCAATTAAGCTGCGGTTTTGGTATCAGTGCCTTTGAGCTTGTACCATTAAATTTCAAAGATTTTTTTTATTTTTAAATTATTTTCTCATCAGGAGCATGTTGCCATCAGAAGTCAAATTAATACAACATTTGTGAATTAGATTTCACTTAGGAATTGTAATTTGCTTTTAAGAGCACTGTTTTATCTATGGCTTAAGGAAAAAAACCCTGACCTTAGTTTGCCTCTTTTACAATGAATTCTGGTTTTAAATCACAGCCCTGACTAGTATATATCCCCTGTTACCTGATATCCAGACATTTTTGAACATTATCTGCTGCTTTTCTAACTCTAGATATTAATTATAATAGCACATATACACACATATGTAAAAATCTGCATGTTTCCTGTAGTTACATGGATTTATAGGTTGGACAGTCTCCCCACTAAAGTAGAGACCTCCTGAGCTGCTTTCCCATCTGAATTCTTCTATGATTCTGCAATAATTATTTCACATTTCTATACTTAGCAGTTTGTATGTGCAAATCAAGTTGGGGCTGTTCAGCCTGGAGAAGACAAGGCTGTGTGGTGACCTTATAATAGCCTTCCAGTATCTGAAGGGGGCCTGTGAGGATGCTGGAGATGAACTGTTCATTAGGGGCTGTAGTGACAGGACAAGGGGTAATGGGTTCAAACATAAACAGGGGAAGTTTAGATTGGATATAAGGAAGAAGTTCTGTACTGTAAGGGTGGTGAGGCACTGGAATGGGTTGC
>WYDI02007752.1:0-14773 GCA_009867235.2 Psittacus erithacus | reverse complement strand
AGTGGGCTGTGTGGCAGGCCTAAACCACGACAGAGGGCAAAATAACAATTAAGAAAAAAAGATATGCAAACTGAAGAAGTAGCAGAAAAAAGTGCTGCAGGAAGAAGACATTCAATCATAAAAAGCATTTAACAGTGACAAAGAAACCTTAAATTCTCAGGAAATGCACAGAGAGATAAAAAATGAAAAAAATCTAAAAGTATATTTGTTATTTGATGGATAAAAAAAATTATTTCTGTAAATATTAAGAACTTTTCTGCCTTATACTACTAGGTGGAAGACTGTGGACATGTTATCTTTAGGGATATTATCAACACCTGGAAAACTTGGCTAGAACTAAACACAGGTCTGTAAATACTAGTAAATTTAGTCTCATTGTTCCAAGAAATGGTTGCAAACATCTTCTGCTTCTTGTTTTCTCTCTGTGTCAATGAGTTTATCAGAAATCAATGGAAGTCTCCTGAGGGACCTTCAAAAGATCACAGTTTTCCTGTTTCCCTCTCCATCAGCTTTTTATGAACTTGGGTAAAAGTCTCTTGAGCCTTCTCTTCTCCAGACAGAACAGAGCCAGCTCCCTCAGCACCCCCACATATGGAAGATGCTCCAGCCCCTTAATCATCTTTGTGATCTTATGCTGGACTTATTACATAAGTGCATAACTCTCTTGTACTAGAGAGCCAAGAACTGAACACAGAATTCCAGATGCGGCCTCATCAGTGCTGAGCAGAGGGGAAGGATCACTTCCCTCAACCTATTGGCAGCATTTTACGTAATGCTTCCCAGGATACTGTTGGTCTTTTTTGCTGTGAGAGTCATCTTGTTGCCCATCAGGACCCTGAGATTCAGTTTAGCAAAGTTGCTTTCTAGCTGGTCAGCTATCATGTTGTACTGATGCCTGGAGTTATTTGTTCCTGGGTGCATTGTCCTTTGTTAAACTTCATGAGGTTTCTTTCTGGGCAGTTCTTTAGCCTTTCAAAGCCTGTCCATCTGAACACAGCGCAATCATATGGTATATCAGACCCTCCTCCCAGTCTTGTACCCTCTGTGAGCTTGCTGTAAGTGTATCCTAATCCAGTGACCAAATCATTAATGAGTATGTTGAACAGTATTGGCTTCAGTACTGACCCCAGGTACACCACTAGTGTCTAGCCTCCAACTTGACTTTGTGCTACTCATCACAACCTTCGGGACCTGGCTGTGTAGGCAGTTTTAAATCCACCTCACTGTCCTCTTATCTCCAAAAGTACTTTATGAACTTTTCTATGATGATGCTATAGGAGATAGTGTCAAGGGGTTTACTAAAGATGAGGTAAACAACATCCACTGCTTTCATCTCATCCATCAACTTAGTCACCTACTTGTAGAATGCAATTAGACTGGTCAAGCACGATTTCCGCTTCGCAGACCCATGCTGACTATTCCCCGTCACCTTTTTGTCCTTCATGTATTTAGAAATAATTTCCAGCAGGATTTTCTTCATCCCTCTCCTAGTGGGTGAGGTGAGTCTGGTTGGCTTGTAGATTCCCAGATCTTCCTTCTTGACATTCCTGAAGATAGGAGTTATATTTGCTTTCTGCCAGTCTTGAGGAACCTGTCCTCATCACTGAGACTTTTTAAAGATACTAGAGACCCGTCTTGCAATTACAGCCAGCTCCCTCAGAACTCATGGGTGTTTAAGTGCTCCTTATCCTGGTCCACTCCCACCAAGTGTAAGTCATTCTTGCTCTAAAGTTACCTTCTTGGCTCAGGAACCTGGGATATATAGAAATATATATTTAAACATATGTATTAGAGAAGTAAATGCTCTAGAACAATTTTGTACTGTGTTATGGTTATGTAAGCTGACTCATTTCTTCAAAATTGTATAGGATGTCAATCAGTGATGAACAATTTGAACAGCTTTAGGGATCTGTGTTTGCTTAACCTGAGGAAGAGAAAGCTTGTCATTCTCAGTCATTGTCAGACTTTCAAAGAAAGACTTTTATATCTTGCCATTTATCACTAGCATTTTAATGGAAACATTTGCAAACCTAAAATAGCCCAGATGTATTGAAAGCTACATGAGCAATGAAAACTTGGAAGACAGATTTTCTAAAATAAATCAAGATAAAACAAACTAGGTATAGTATATCGTTAATTCATACATAATGGAAAATATTTAAAGCAAAGACATGCTTCAACAGCTGATCACTTGAGCTTTGAAATTTTGGATTTCATATTCTCATTTCATAGTCTCTAAACTGAACCCTGTTCATATTTAAGCGAGTGAAGAAAAATGAAGGCTAAGACTAGTCTTGTAGCTTATTTCAAACATTTAAAGAGATTTTTTGCGGTGAATTTTTTATTATAAAGATCCAAATTTTTCTCTTTTCTCTTTCTGCTAGCACTAGCCAGCACTAAAATATTTTTTTGTCTGGGTTTGATACAGTGAGGTAGAACAAAGGAGAAAAGAAAATCTGCCAGGCACCAATTGATTTTCCATGTTGGAGCTGAGATAAGCCTATCTACTCAAAATGAAATGTACAGGTTACATTTCAATGCTTCACTGCATCTGTAGATAAGGCAGTTCATTTAGCTTTTTCCTATCCCATGTTAATGTCCATTTTTCAGTTTCACTAAAAGCCAGTCCAGCCATAATATAACATTTTTGAAAGAGGCAGGCTGAATTATTTCAGTTACTACTATCCAAAGTGGTGTAAATCCAAAGCCCTGAAGTATTAATGTCCATGCTTGAAGACAATATTCTACAGCTTCTGGAAAGAACTGTAGATTGTTTAATAACCTGGTGCTCAGCATTTCTTCCATTCCAGTTTCCTTTCGTTTAGTTTTCATTTTCTTTCCTTTTAATTTTTATTCAATATTTAACCTTCTATGTACATTAAAACACAGCATATTTACTTAACACAGTAATAACTTGGAAATGGCTACATATAGTTTGCTTTTTATCTTTTTGGAGGTGAGAGAAAAAGAAATGGGACAGAAGACATGATGTCATATTGTTTATTTCCAAAGCCCTGCAGATAAACTTTATATTGTGAAACATAATGAAAAATTCTGAGGACAGTTCACATATTATTTATTGTTCAGCAACCGCACATTCTTTAACTTAGGTGATTCTTAACCTGTTTAAAATTTGAAGTATCCAGTGACTAAAATGAACTGTTACACAGTTAAAATGAGTACTCCCTTAAATTTCAGTCTTAACACCAGAATATCGATGCTAAACACTTTAAACATTTTCAGATAAGTTAGCTATCAGAAGATTTAAACATCACATCTTCATATAGCAAGTTTTAAGCCAAAGTTAATTTTATCTTGAAAAAAGCTACCAATGATCTGCATATTTCAAAATATAGAATTAGAAAGGAGAAATCTAAACAAAATAAAAGGAAGAAAACAAGCTAGCAACAGTAACCAAGAGACAGACTAAGACATAAAAATGACTAAAAAAGAGGCAGTATTTCTGTATCACAAGAAATCGAACTAGGTCTGCGTCACGCTTAGTGACTTTCTAGTAAAACACAGACCTGATCAAAGGCCTTTTCATAAACTGATGTTAAGCTGATACATGTCCTTGAAATCTAGATTTTGTTTGAAAAAAGGTTACTTGAATAGCTACTTTTGTAATCACAGAATTTTCTGGATAGAGTGAGTCATCACACTTCTTACCTGATTCCCAAAGATGTCAAAAAACTCTATGAACCACAATAGAAAAGTAGTAGTTGAGTCTTACTGCAGAAAAGGAATCTTTATGGAAAAATAAACAGAAGACACAAGACAATTAAGAACAGCTTGTTTCTTTTCTTTTGTTTCACAGCCTAGTTAGAAAAGCAATAAGCTGAAACTGACATGATAATAGCATATGCCATTGAAGTTAGTAAGTGAAATACCTGTACTTTTGCTCACTCAAAAGGACTCACTCTTAAATTTTGCAGGTGTTGTATAATAAAGCAAGAACAAAACCGGGCAACTTTGCCATTGAGATTAATTAAACTGCTTAAGACTGATACTTTAAAAGACAAACCTGAACATATTATGAAATTCTGTGTTATATATTTCTAGTGTGTTATTTTTTTTCAGCATCCCATGTATATTCATAGCTAGGGTATCTTCATGGACTTGCTGTTGCAAATATTTGCAGGCTATTACAGGCATAATATGGAACACAACAAAAAATAATTACTCATTTCAGTGGCCATGAGCCAAGGGAGGTTTTGTAAATGGAGCATTCTTAGATACAGTTTCTTGTCTCTTACTGTAACCATTTCAAATGCTTGTTACATGTAGCATCTACGTAGGTGTTGCAGGTGTAAAAAGAGCGCTCCTTACTAGTAAGCCAGAGCTTGAGCAAAAACAATTGACGCGGCTCAAATACTCCTACATCAAGTTCATAATCTGTATGATGGCATGTATTCATGAGGTAGCATGTTGGTAATCAGAGAACTGAAATATCTTTATTCACTGACTTCATAGCTCTCTCAAATTCTCTGTTCTGCTTATAACATCTACCAGTGAGGAAGTTTATCTGAATGAAGAGAGTTTGTTGTAGCAAAAGGGATTGACAGAGAGTTTTATAACGAACCATTCTTATGCACCAAGCACATCACTGTCCTGAAAGTCTCCCTAATTATAAACGCACTTACAAGAGAGATGGTATTTTCTCCATCTTCATAGCCACCAAGTAAATACCTTCAAATTTTTGAGTCATTGGTTGAAGGCTCTCCTCTGTTACAGGAATCACAGAAAATTTATCAGTTGTTTGTGTAGATGGAAACCTAAATGAAATTTACAAAAAGAAAATTTAGGTCTTAGATAAGTTAATACCTGCCACGTACACTCCTAAGAAGTGTAATTTTCCAAAATGAATCCTTCTAAATGAAAGTAAATCATGTGTTTAAAATTTTTACTGACCTGAAAGTAAGTAAAAGTAGTGAAAACCACATAAGTTGCTATAGATCTCTACATTTATTAATAGAAAACAAGAAATATTTTAATAATATTAAATTTATTTTAACACAGATGATTATTTGCTATAAAATTATTTCAGTATTAAATAGCAATAACCTGTAGCTTTTAGTTGTTAGTGAATGCCTTATTAGAGAATGAGAGATACTTCCTTAAATAATGGATAAGAATACAGAGCAAAAGTTCTTCATAGTCTTCTAAACAGGTAGTTGGATGTTTCTATTATACGTTACATTTCTCTATGAACGGCTCAGTGGTAGCCACCAGTATACGATTAAATGGAATCTCTGAGACACATTTGATGAGAGGGTTCATAAAACTGGAATTAGGAAGTGTTCAGATCAGCCACTGATCAAAAATGTTAGGCTGTAGTTGTAGTGAACTGGAGAAAGTGCAGCTTTGTATTAGAATAACATCTTGCTACTTTGGCAAACATATGTTCTGTCCTGGAAAATTTCACAAATGATATCGAAGTCTAGAAAATTTTACTTCTTCCTAAGAAATTTTTGTGAAGTGAAGCACAGTCATGTTTGCAAAGCCTTAGTGACAAATCCTAGCCATTGGCTATATGTATGCTACATTATTCATCTGCACTATATAGCAACTGATACCGATTGTCATCAGTGAGATCTCTTGCCCTCAGGGCTAATGTTAAAATTGTTTGTGGCAAGCAACTTCAATTAAGCAAATGAAGAATAGGTAGCAGAAATAAATCTCTCCCTGAACAATGGATCTTGCATAGCATAATGATGCATCACAATTTCACTTTTACTCTGAAGACTCTTCTCTATGGAATATAAATTATCTATTGGCATCAACAGACTTATCTGTCTGTTGATATTCAGAAATATAATAATGTTGATATGTAGAAATAATAAATATTTAGAAGCAAACCAATATTGCAAATATGACAGAATAATCCATGAATGTTGGTCCTTTTTAATGTAGTACAAAACCGTAGAGTTTTTTAAACTTTAAAAGGGAATGCACCTCATCTTTATTAAAATAAAGATGATGTCATCTTTGCCTGCAACATGGGCAGTGGGATTGAGTGCACCTTCAGCAAGTTTGCTGACAACACTAAGCTGTGTGGTTCGGTGTATACACTAGAGGGAAGTGATGCCATCCAAAGGGACCTTGACACACCTGAGAGGTGAGCCAACACCAGCCTCATGAAGTTCAACAAAGCAAAGTGCAGGGTCCTACACGTGGGTCAGGGCAATACCAGGCACAGCTACAGGTTGGGTAAAGAAGAGATTCAGAGCAGCCCTGTGGAGAAGGACTTGGGGTGCTGGTTGATGAGAAACTTACTATGAGCGAGCAGCGTGTACTCACAGCCCAGAAAGCCAACCATATCCTGGGCTGCATCAAAAGGAGTGTGACCAGCAGGTCGAAGGAGATGATCCTGCCCCTCTGCTCTCATGAGTCCTCACTTGGAGTACTGTGTGCAGTTCTGGTGTCCTCAACATAAGAAGGACATGAAACTGTGGGACCAAGTCCAGAGGAGGGCCACGAGGATGATCAGGGGACTGGAGCTCCTCCCGTATGAATGTAGGCTGAGAAAGTTGGGGCTGTTCATCCTAGAGAAGAGAAGGCTGAGGGGTGACCTCATAGCAGCCTTCCAGTATCTGAAGGGGTCGTACAAGGATGCTGGAGAGGAACTATTCATTAGGGACTGTAGTGATATGACAAGTGGTAAAGGGTTCAAACTAAAACAGGGAAGTTCAGGTTAGACATAAGGAAGAAGTTCTTTACTGTAAGGGTGGTGAGGCACTGGAGCAGGTTGCTCAGGGAAGTGATGAATGCTCCATACCTGGCAGTGTTCATGGCCAGGTTGCACAGAGCCTTAGGCGACATGGTCTAGAGTGAGGTGTCCCTGCCCATGGCAATGGGTGTTGGAACTTATGGATACTTACGGAATAGTTAGGGTTGGATCTTAAGGTCCTTTCCAACCCTGACTATTCTATGATTCTATATTTATATGATAGATGCCTTTTTTTTCTGGTTTAGGTTATAATTTTTAAAATAAATGTTAGAATCCAGGTTACATTCCCAAGATTATAATTGCACTTTATTCCCAGTAATATAATTGCTTTTTGGTGAAAAAGTGTAATTGCAGTGTAAGTACTCTGAAATTTCTACTTGCACATTACAGAGTTGAAGCAAATGGTTTCAGTGCTTGCAGAATTTTATATGGCAACAATAAGAAGCAAAAGAAGAAATGTTATCTTAAAATTACTGAATATAAGAGATTATCTCCACCTGCCCTTGAGCTTTACTTATTCTCAAGTAACAGGAAAAGCAAGAATGAATGTAATTTAGTCAGAAGTGTGCATGGGGGAAGGCAAAAGAGAAGAGAAGCAATGCAGTAAGCAGCAGTGCCTATCTTGGAACTGAATAGAAAAATATTTACTGGAACAATTAAATTGTTTTGTGTCCATTTAATCTGTTTCCTGACGTAAAAAACAGATGGTAAAGATACACTGAAGAAACTATTCACTTTGTGCGGCTTTGTTTGATGTTAAAAAAGGTCATCTGACCCAGATTGTCCACTGGGTAAATATTTTCATCAGAAGTGGTACATGAGAGAATTATGTTACCAAAATCACAGCTGGTCTATCTTGATAAAGAAGCAAATTGAACTCAGGTTACTGTTTATAACTGGACCAAACAGTTTTAGACCAAACAAAAGCATCTGCAGTGGAAATCTAAAGCAAAGTTTAATCTGCTCTGATTGGATCTGTACCAAGATGTCCCTGGAGCTGCAGTGTTCCCTTCTGAAAGATATTGTATTGTGTGGCTTACCCAAAAGGCATCATAATTTGGTATGCTGCACTTTGCAATGACTATAGAAAAGATATAAATTTACTTTTCTATTAAGGTGCTTTTTTCTTTTTTTTTTATTTGTTACAAAGTTCCTCTATTCAGTGTACAAATACCATCAGACAAAGCGGAAATGATCAACAGAATCCACATCACTGTCTGGTCTTTGTACCATGCTGAGTGATTCAACATTTGTTAGGAATGTTATTAAGAAGTCTTCCTCAAAATGTGTCATACCTGCTCAGCTGACTAGTCTTTCACTGGCTAGTAGGCTTTCATATGTTCTTTTCAGTATCAGCTGATGGGCCAGCTGTTATCAGAGTGAAATGTATATCCTGATATTTTTCAATAAAATGAAACTTTATTGTTTTAATTATTTTTTTCATTTATATAAACAGTGTGTCAGGTCACGAAGGGTTTTCTGAAAACCAGGAATGACTACATATGTATGTATAGAAACATAACACATAAACAAACACTATATAGAAATGTGTAATGAGACCTAAGTTGACAGACGAGAATGTTTCAAAATTTAGTGTGAGAAGAGAAATTATAGTGAAAATGAGGGAGGAACAAGGAGCATAGTAAAGGTTGCCTGAAATTATTTTTGCAGTATTTTTGAGTATGTTCTCCTTCAGAAAATGTAATTTAATATGGTATTTAAATAATACTATTCTCTATCTTAAGACCCTCCTTGATTTTAGTTATTCATTATTGTAAATACATTTTACTGACACATCATAAATCCATGTTTTCTGCCTACTAGTAGACCATACTTATAAAGACTTGCCTGAGAGCTAGTTTTAGCTATGTTGACATTTTACAAATGTATTTAACTGCTTACTGATTTTGTGGAAATGATATTACCAACACTCATTTCACCTGAAAATAAAAGCTTTTTAATTCTATGTTGAGCCTACTTTGCCAATATTCATAGATCCTTTATGTTTAATAAAAAGAACAGTACCAAGTTGCCTACAGTCTTTCAGTATAATAACAGACACCTATTTGTACCTGTAGTTACCTAAATATCTTTGAAAAGATCTCACCTAGAAAACCTAATGATAACATTTCCCTTTAAAAGCTTAGTGGAAAGCATTTCCTCTTAAAAATGTGTACAACGTTTCTTGTCCTGCTATTGCTTTCCTGTTAGTTGCAGACCATAAATCACTGTAAAATTACTGACAGATTGTGTCACTAACATTCTGTACCTTATTCTGGGATTTAATTATATCAGCATCTGATGGCAACACCATTTAAAGGGTTTTGTCAGCATTTTCAGTACACATATTTTCCCAAGGTAGAGGAAAACTTAATATGTCAGCAATCTAAAAATTGTATCTGAACAGACACAAAAGTTGCCCGTCAGGATTTGATATTAATTGCCGTCCTGCTCTAGGCTCAAATAGAGTTAGTTTTCTTCCTAGAAGCTAGTGCAGGGCTGTGTTTTGGCTTCAGTCTGAGAACAATGCTGATAACACATCGATGTTTCACTTGTTGCTCAGTAGCACTTACTCTGATCGAGGACTTTTCAGTCTCTCATGTCAGTAAGGAAGGGCACAAGAAGTTGGGAGGGAGCACAGTCAAGGACAGTTGATCTGAACCAGCCAATACTAAGGAATACCCTAACGGGTATTCCATACAACATTATATCATGCCTGGTGTATAAACTGGGGGAGTTACCCGAAAAAGGCTGATCTCTGCTTGGACACAGGCTGGCCCTTGGTCATCAGGTGGTGAGCAATTCTATTGCGCATCACCTATTTTTCTTAGGTTTTATACCTCTATTTAGGTTTTATCTTTTTTCTCTCTGATTCTCCTCCCCGTCCCACTTGCAAGGGAGAGCAAGCTGTGCAGTACTTAGTTGCTGGCTGAGCTTAGACCAAGACACTTGTACAGAATATTTTTTAAATGTACTTACTTGTTCTTTCCAATAAGGATTGAAAATAATACAGCAGCTTGTGTGTATTTTTAAGAGTTCTTATGAAAAAGCTGTTTAGTATTTTTCACTTATTTAACTACTAATTGTAGGTAGGAGAAATGGCTGTTGAATATGTTAAATATATTCAGTGTATACACAATGTGCTCTAGGGTGGGAAAGAAAAAGTTATCAAAAATAAATTCTTGCTTGCTATGCCTCCTGGGATCATAGTAAGTGGAATGACATTGTGATTTCTTACAGAAATTTCAGAGAGTTGTGAAAAATCCAGGAGTCTTTACAGCAACATGTGTTAATACAAACTATATTTCTTCCATACTTGCACATCAAGCTTTTATTCATTTTGGATTTCTCCCCTGGTAACTTTTTCCATCATACTGAGGAATTTATATTAATATAGTATATACTGTAGGTGGTTCTAGTTCTAGAAATTAGTATTTTAATTTTAACTGTGATTAAAAACCTTAGCTGTTTCCAAGCTGGTTAAATTTTTCTGAGTGAGGCAGTAGCTACAGAAAACAGGATGGATTAAATCAGGTAGCAGAAATCACGGATAAAATGTTAAATTAATCATTGATACAATTTGACAGGTGGAAATAGTACTGATGGTGGTGCATACTAATTACTAGATATTGATAGTCCAGGGAAAGTGTCACTTAAGGCATCAGTAGTAATAAAAGAGATCATATGTTGGCTATTTTACTGCCATTTCATCCTGTGGGAACCAAAGTCAATGAAAAGCATTGATTTAGTTAGTTGCTAGCCCAAGGTAATATCCAGCTGGAGGACTTTGGCTAACACTGGTTTGTACCTGGGATATACTCCAAATTCAATTTAACAAGAAAGACTTCTCAACACATTTGACAGAGCTCCCTCTTCCACCTTCCTCAGCCAATTTTCCTCATGTGCAACTCTACAGCATTTTAATTTGTATATTATGGACTGTTAATACATCTTGTTTCCTCAAAATTGTCATACTGTGCTAATGAAAATATTTTTTCTGAATTGTACTTATGTGAGATTTTTTTGTCTCTGAAGTCTTTTCTAGCTTTAATGCTGTAGTCACCATTTTTGCCTCTCTTCTCACCTTATACTTAATACAAATTGTCAGTTATCAAAGGCTTAAGCTCCCAGTATTGTGAAAACAGGGATTGCAGTGCCTCAGTGCCTGTCCCTCAATGTGCAATGTAATGTACAGGATGCCAGTTTCCCAAATTACCTTCAAATGACGTCTAAGACAGCCTCTACAGTAAGCAGTGGACCTGTCTAGAGCCAAGTAATAAAAAACACTGCTGTTAGGGGGAAAGCCTCAGGTTCCCTTTTTCCTGGACCCTTTTTCTTTTGATATGCCCTCTTGAGGGGGCTGAAGAAAGACTTCATGGAGAAGTGCCATAATAATTAGACATCATGGAGAGAATGAGAAAAAGACAGGAATCCCTTTGGATGCTGTAATACCTACCCTAATCCAGAGCTTAGGGGCTCCACTTCACTCCACTGTGTCTCTTAAAGAGAAACCAGATACAGTTGATGATAAACTTGCAAATAGGATTTATCACTTCCAAATTGGAAACTACTATTAACTTCCTTCTCATATCCACAAAGGATGGAAGTTTAACACCATATTTCTTCTTTTGCACCATTGAAATGTTACTTCTGAGATGAGTGCTCAGTCTTTTTATAGTATGTAGTTATATCTTTTTATTACATTCATGGTGAGACTTCTAATCCATGCAAAGGGATACTCCAGTTCCATTTTCTGGTTCAATTTTACTCCAAAGGTAATAAAATCCATCCACAAGGCCTGTACATGGATCAGATTTCTCCAGTAGAGAGCCTATCTGCTCTTATAGTGGAAGAAATCTGTGGCCATTCTACTGAGTTGATTGAGGATCCAGAACCAAACACAAACCCGAACCCCAAAACATTAAAAATTAATTTTATGAAAAAGGCATGACTTACCTGCACGTGAAAAATTACATTACATAAACAATTCTTGGTTCTTTCTTTGTGAGTATGGTATTGCTTCCTTCCTTGGACACTAATTACGTTGATGCATAATATCAAGAAAATGCAGAATATCAGGTTACTAACTTCAGACTAGAAACTATGATTCAGGATCTCCCTCACTTTCCCTTTGTATTCGGAAGAATTCCTATACTTCCCTTCCTGTTCTGTTGACCAAGCTTCCTTTCAGAGGTGTTTGGTAGGCAAAAGGGAAAAATATTTTTCCCTGTGTAGTGTATTTTTTCTGTGAAGACATGGCTTGCAAGACCACAATTCTGCTTCAAAACATATTGTAAACTGGAAGCACTCTGTTTAACCAATGTGTTTATTCTGATTCTGTGCTTCAGCTTGCAATAGCAGCATTCAGGAAAACAATTCACTTTTAAAACAGATAAATATTTACTTACATATATATATTATATATATATAAATATATATATAAATATATATATATATTTAATTTTAACCTCTTGATATACAAGTGTGATTTTTGCATTTATTTTGCACTCAGGTGCATATGTGAGGCAAAATATTAATTGGCATTACTACTGTATTAGAGAGACATATTTGAAAGATCTAATGCATTCAGCCAGAGTATTTCATATGCCAATGTAAGAAAAGGTAAAACAGCTTTTCAAAAAAAATGAAACATTGACACAGATTTCAATTTCACTGATCTAGCCAGGCTTTGTGCAGTTTTCTTCTGTGGTGGTAATCAGCCTCATAAGGATGTCTGCAAAACTTTGGCAACATAATAAGTGCACGGGTGAATCCAAACCACGATAAATCACCAGTGATCGTATTGCAATGCTTATTATAGTTGTACTAAGCGTGTCTGAGCAACTGAAAAATCAAATCAAGTCCTTGTGCATCTCTGGGGGAAAAAACAGCATCAACTGAAACTCATAAAGGGTGACTAGAGAGACCAGCATCATATTCTGCTGTCAGAATACCTTTTTGGCATCACAAAAAAAAACATACATATTTCTTCTTGGCAAATTGCCATTTCGCAAAAGGATGACGTTATATTAAGGAAAAAACAGTTAATGACTGGACCCTGTGCTATAGAAGTCACGTACAGGAAACAATGAGATTCCTCAGAGTAGGAGGAAATATACTCTCAGACACTTAACTTCAGCTCCTAATCCTGGTGTTCTATTTCAGACAAAGTTCTGTTTCAATCCTGGGTGCTGTGCTCTGTGGGTGCATAGCACCCATGGCTCCACTGTAATTAGTAGTTACTTTAACTGCTCCTAGTATGTACTACTTCTGTCCAGTTTCTTGAACTCTATTTTAAATCTCCCACTTGGGTATTTAAACAAGGACTAAACTTCAGGCAAATGGCAGTCCTGATGCCAAATTGCAAAAAAAATCAATCATACGTCAAAACTCAAAAAGGCACATAAAGCAAGTGCAGCATGCAGCACAATACACTAAATTACTTACAGAAGGAAACAGCTTCAGTTTCATCAGTAAATCACTGGGGATATTCCTTTTTCTACTAAACATACTTTTGATCAAAAGCATTCCTACACATTTAAATGTGCCAGAATTTTGTGGCTTGATTTTTGTTATTTTATTAAATAGCATGTCATTAATTACCACTGACACAGTTCTTCTATATACAGTAGCTGGAGCTGTATTTCACAGATGGAGGACAGTAAACTCTGAATTAAGACTAAGGAATGAAAATCATAGCTTGTGTTATGGTTTTTTCACAGTGTTACAGCCTACCCAAGACCATTAAACTGCCTGATGCTGTGTAGACTGTTAACAATTTATATTCATTTGCATTTTACTACAAACCTGTTAACAAGGAAGGTCAAAAGAATTCCCCAGGGAATAAGTCCAGGACAGGAATGTTTCTTCCAAAATTTATGACAAATCACAAATGTCTCACTACAGTTTAAACCAAATGTAGTATAGTTAGGCATTGTTGCCAAGCTCTGTAAACTACAAATATTTTGTCACACAGTGAAATTAAAATTTCTCTAAATACATAAGTGAAAGGTGACAGGAAATAACACTAAGACATTCCTTTCAGCTGAGATGAACTTTATCAGATAAGTGCAAAAATCTCATCAGATGGAAATTATTATTCATATGTAAAACTTCAGACCTCCTGGTTATTGTCCCTATTTTGGGCCCAGACTATCCGAATTTGCCGAGTGCAGCTGTAAGAGATAGCTTTTATGTTTCCTTAATCCTATTTTTTAGTTAAGCAGTGACATAAACTAAAGGATTATTCTGCAGTCAGTGTGCTCCACTCTGGCCTTAAACTTTCCACAAAGCCTTTCCCTTTATTTCCAGGGCAAGAAAAGAAGACTGAAGAACCCAGTGTCTTTCTAGCAATTCCAGGACATGCAGTGTTACTGAAAATTATTGAGGTCACTACCATGAACTATATACCAAAAAGCAGAGCAAGGTCTTCCAATTTGTCTTGGGGCAGAAATACTTTGAAACAAAATATTTTTTGTTATTTTTTTCTGTATGTCTATTTGAACGTTCCTGGATTCCATAATTTTTAAAGAGTTGGGCATATTCATCAGTTACTTAACCAGCGCAATAGAAAGCTGAAGGAAGGTAGATGATAATGCATGTTGCATATCCTCTGAAGTAACTGACTTTTTATATGTCACTACACCAACATATTAATATAATTTTCAATCATGTATATTTTACCTTGATTTTCGAGAATGGGAGGCAAGCATAGCTGAAATCAGATGGCTTAATACTGATATATCTCATGTTATATAGTGAGATAAAACAATGAAAAAATTTATGAAGTTCTAGAAACAATTTTTGTAGCAAAGTGCTATAAATTGATTTTTAAGCTTCTCAGAATTTAATGAAAACAGCTGTCCTGGGTTCTGCAGTAGCAGTCATTTTTTCTCCTTCTTAGTAGCTGATGCAGTGCTGTGTTTCTAACTTTTGGTCTGGGAACAGTACTGATAATAAACAGTACGTTTGTAGCTACTGCTTAGAATGTTTACATTGATCAAGGACTTTCTGAGCCTCATGCTCTGCCCTGGGAGGAGGGGA
>WYDI02007751.1:0-101260 GCA_009867235.2 Psittacus erithacus | reverse complement strand
TTCTTGAAAATGGGGGTTATATTTCCCTTTTTCCAGTCATTGGGAACTTCACCTGACTGCCATGATTTTTCAAATGTGATGGACAGTGGTTTAGCAACTTCCTTTCCCAGCTCCTTCAGGACCCGTGGATGA
Organism: Psittacus erithacus; assembly: GCA_009867235.2. Lineage (NCBI taxonomy): Eukaryota > Metazoa > Chordata > Aves > Psittaciformes > Psittacidae > Psittacus > Psittacus erithacus. The sequence goes on along the minus strand of WYDI02007751.1, from coordinate 101,128 downwards.
ATTTCATCAGGTCCCATGGACTTATATAGAATATGCGAACAAATATATGAAATATATATATGGAATATATATATATGGGTTATATTCTCATAGCATTGTGGGGTATATTCTGCCTTTAGATGCACCAGTTCTTGATGCTTTTATTTAGATTGACTTCTTTATCTGCTGAGATAACTCACCCTGCCACCTACCAAAACATATTCACATAGGGCTAGTGCTCAGCGCAAGCCCAGGCTGCCTCCCTGGAAATTCCTTTGCTCCCAAGGTAGCAGCTGACTCCCTCAAGGCCACTGGGATCCTCAGGGTTGCTTCACTCCGCCTCCCACTCAGTCCCAGACCTAGTAAGTGTTGGTAGGCTCTTATAGCCTAGTTTTTTGCTGTGGCTTCTTGTGTAGCAGCAATGTGTCACACGCGGCAAAGCTCACTCAGTTGCCTGTGGAGCTGCTGCCTGGTAGCAGTGATGGTCACAAGCACTAAAGCCAGGCCTACTCTGCAAGCATTTGCTTTTGGAGCTGTTTGATGGGCTGCAGTGAAAAACCTGCTGTGCTAGGGAGGCCTAATAGCATTGACACAGGGACCTTGGGGCCTCTGCACTCTTCCTTGTGTAATGCCTTTAATCAGAGCAAAAGCAGGTTTTTCTGACAGAGCTACATAGGCACTGGGAGATATTGTCAGGAAGGTGCACTTCTGTGGGCTAGAAAAAGTGCTCCTTGTGTTGATTTGAAAATAAAAGGCAACTCAAAAGTTTTCTGTCTTCGTTCAGAAGTTAAATCCCTCAGACTTCCAGTAGGATCTTGTAAATTAATAGCTTTAGAAAACTAACATAACAAAACCACTCAATCTTAGGCAAGAGATGCCTGAACCTCACTGACTTGTGGTAATTCCACTTTATGCTCCTAATCTGAAAAACGATTTTTGAAAATAGGAAAGTCAGGCTCTAATAAATCACATAGGTTATTCACCTGACCTTACTTTCACCTTCTGAAATGTATACGTGTGTCTGGGACAGTCCTCTGAATTCTCATAAATCAAAGAGACCAGTATTTTTGAGGGAAGGTCATTGTCTCTCTTGTTTCAGTTTTCTCTCAAGGGGCTCTCAAAGCCTAGCTTCAATCAACAACCCAACTTTTAGATGTCTAATTGTAGATGAGAATGAATCTTGTCTTTAGGCCCTTCTGAATATGGTTATTTTCTTTTTGCCTTCAGTCTCCTCAACCCCCTTTCCCTTTCTCGTACCCCTTCTGTGGAGAAAGGCAACATGAACTGAGAAATGAACCCACAAGCAACTGTCAAATTTGAGCCTTCACAGCTCTTTCAGGGAAAGGGAAACCTCCCACGCTAGCTAAATGAACAGGGCATAACACAGAGGAAGGAATGTCTCTTCAAAGGGTTGGGGGCATTTAATTTAGGGAAAACACCCATGACAAAATACTCAAAAATATCTTGCTTGCTGTATAATAAAGCTATGCACAGAAATGCAAAGGAGGTGTTGACATTCTGTTTCTGTTTTCCAGGGCAGTGGATTGTCCCTTGCCTCAGCTGCTCTGACAACAGAACCTGTGACTGGAGAGAAATAACATGGCAGCCCCATGATTGCCAATATGCTGTGCTAGCCAAGCCTGAGCTCCAGCGCTGCATGGAGGGCAGAAGGGTATGTAACAGATTTTACATTTTAATTTGGTATTATTTACCTGGATATTTAGTGTCCTGAAGCTTTAAAACTGCTTTTATGATTGATGTGTAATAAAATCCCTTTTTATTATAAATGGAAAAAGGTACGGGTGGAAAATCCACAGGGTCAAAAAACAACCATTATCTATAGTTTAGACTTGTATGCAGGCACAGTTTTCTGCTACCATTTTGCATAGGACCTTAGGTCACACCAGTGGAACTTCAAGACCTACGGTGTACACTGGTTACCAGTTAGACCTGTAGTGAGTATATAAGGACTGTAAATGGAGGATGGCTTTGCACTGTTGTCACAGTTTGTGTCACACTTGATGTGCAAGTTGGGTTTCTTCTGCTGCATACCTAATGCATGGCATTGCTTGTGCACACTAATCTTACCAAGTCTTCTTGCGCATTCTTTTCTTGTAGTGAAGCTTCTAAGGTGATTGCTTGGAAGTACAAGGTCTCCTTAATAAGCATGCTATGACTGTAAAACTGTTGAAACAGAACTCTGATCTGAGGCTCAGGTACCTTACTGAGGATACAAGTATCCAGAAAGTAAGTAATTAATTGTTATAAAGATTTTTATAAACATATTGTCTAGGTAAGAAAATGGTAACTAGAAGTCGCATTTTTATAAAATCTGAGAGCATGTCCATGAAGACAAATGCAAAAATAAGTCTTCAATTAACATATCCTCCTTCTTTTTTGGTCAGTTCTTTTCTTGCACAAAGTTCTGCATTGCCATTTGGTTTTATTTCTGCCTGTGGTTTTCCCCATTACCATAGAGCTGTGGGCTTCTCCTAACATATTTTTTTGAAAAAAACATAGGTTTATATGACAGAGGAGATGCTCGATTTGCTCCTTGTGTACAAAACAACCACTTATGGACTGACCACAGCAACAAATATAGAAGAATTTGATAGCTTTGCTTTGGTTTTAATTTCCCTAGATGTCAGGCTGCTTCAATAGGCAAACACCCTTTGGTCAGACAATTGAAGGATAGCGGAGGAACAATACACCACTGTGGAAGCAGATTGGCAGTGTATTGCTGGGAGGATTTTGCTGACATTCCCACCTCCTGAGTCTGACCACTCATGCTCACCAGTGTGAGCAACAGAACAGTGTTTGTTAAGGGTTGATTGAAACTAAGAATATTAAATGCATGTTTGTAAGCTTAATTTCTTGATTCACATTCCAATTTCTAAGGTCACTGATCTTGTCTAGTGTCAGATGACAGCCAGATCCTGTGACCTATATTAACAGAAAAATCTTCGTAAAACTAATTGCACTGGTTTCCCTTTCTTCATCTTTTGCAAAATCTTCCATCATTTTCTGATGTTCTGGTTTTGGCTGGGATAGAGTTAATTTTCTTCTTAGAACTTCCTAACCTCCCTAAACTTTCTAAACTTCACTGCTCTGTAGAAATCTGCTGAATTTCTCCTGTTGCCTTTGCACAGATGTCCGTTTAACTCAATTATTCTTTTAAAGTCATCACCCTAAAGCATGTTTCTCTTTTGGTATATTTCCCCTATATCTTTCCCTCTGATGTAATTTCTGTCATCATTTTGCAGTGGTTTTAACTTTGTGTAGCAGTTTTCAATAGGATTTTTGCTTCTGCCACCAAATAATTAGATGTAGAGCCTGGAGCAACAACCTCGTGTCCATAGAGCTTAAGAACTAATAGAGAATTTGTGCTTCAGTCAGATGAATAAAAATGGTCCTCTGCTTGGGTGATAAAGTCCTGATTTTGCCTGTGATTAAGGCAAGCTTTAGAATTACTTTACACAGCCTAAGCTATGTAAGTAAAGAAAGTGTTTTCAGGTGCTCACTGAAAGACTTTTGCCTGTCAGTTGTATTGAATGTATGCTATATGTTTAAGCAAAATGATCTTTGATAAGGGAGCTGTTGAGTGGACATCGAGATATAATTCTTGTGAACAAATAAATTTTTATTACACAAGAGATTTTGTTAACCATCTAGAAATATTTATATTTCTTAATTTATGATATTAGTTTTGAACCATTTTATACTTTGTCTTTAAGCCCTACAGTGATCACTGATTTCTCAAACTAGCAACATCATAGTTCCCATAATAAAACAAGCAGAAGGTTGCAATATAAGCACATTGCAAAAAAAAAAAAACAGTGCAAAACACTCACAAATTCTCAACTGAAGTGAAGAAAACTGAGATGATCTAGAATGAATGCTGCTTTATTTACATTGTCATTTGCTAAAGTTAGCTGGGAGCAACAGAACTCTTATGTGTCCACTTCTCAAAATGGGCTCAACTAACCTGAGCGCTTCTCTATTCTGGGTTTTTTTAGTACGCCACCATATTTTGAATATTCAGCTTGTGCCACTGGTCTCTGGAGTTCAAAATTCTTTTCAAAGCAGTCATCTATATGATCTACATCTGAATTCTTGCTCAAAGTCTATTCTGAATGAGGACAATAAAACCTCCACATGATTGCCAATCCTTCCTCCGAAAAGCAGAAACATATATGTCTGTAGTGACTTTGAATCAAATGACATCATACCTTCCATCAGAACACTAACAGCCTTCTATGATGACTGAATTTCACTAGTGAGTACCTTTATAAAAAAATCAGGGTCCTGCAAGATTTCGCCAGGAATCACAGGTAAAGGAAGCAGTGACTTTTGAGATTCACTAGGCTGAAGTCTCTGTGGTTTTGTCCTGGAAAAAAACCATAATTTAGCTTCAGGATTTTGATCTGCTGGCTTTACTTCTTACAGTTAAAAACATCATGGTAAGATATTATAAGCAACATAAGTATCTGTGATTATGTCTTTTATTTTAAATAGCAGGTGTTAATCTTTATGCCACTGTCAGATTCCACCTGTGATAACTGCAGGCAGCTTTCTTGTGCTCCCTTATTAGTTTTTTCTTAAAAAAAAAAAAGAGAGAAAAAAAAAGGAAAAAAAAAAGCTTGCTTGAGCCTGCTTGTGTTTCTGCTTTTAATGAAATGCAGCACACGTAAGATCAACAGTATCTTTAAGTTCAGCCTTGCTGTTTTTCTCATGTTGCAACAGTAAAACGTAGCATTCAAGTATGTCTCTTGCTCATTAATTTCTTCTATGCATTTGCCAATGTTTCTGAAATATGTTTATGGTCACCCAAACACAGCACTTCTTTCCTATCTGCATCATAAATAAGCTCTCAAAAATGCTTTCTAATTTGTTTTCTAACTCCAGGCTGCTTTCAAGTCTGATATTAAAATTTATATGTTTTTCAGATCTCATCTCCAAAATTGTCATCCTCTTTATAACAGAAATTCATTTTCCCTGGCTATGCCTTCCAGTTGATTTCATATCATCATTAACCGCTATTTTAGTTTGTGTGCATATAAAACTGTATTTGAGCTAAGTTGTTTCTGTGTGTTGTGGTTTAACCTATCAGGCAGTGAAACACCATGCAGCCATTCACTCATTCCACCCCAGTGGGATGAGGGAGAGAATCAGAAAATAATAAAATTCCTTTTAAAAACTGAGATAAAGTACACAGCACTATGCGAGCTGCTAGGAAGTAAATTAATTCTGTCCCAGCTGAAACCAGGACACTATTTCATAAAAACATAAGACCACTTGTAGTGAAATAGTAACACTCAGATTGGTGGAGACATGAAAAAGGATATACATCCGTGAAAACAGTTTATGAGGCCCTACTTTGCTTTATGATGTGTTATCAAGACATTCGTCATATGCTTGCATTTTAGACACAGCAAACAGGATAATTTTCAAGTATTGAGGCTAAGGTGATTCTGGCTAAGTGGATTTTCATTCAGTCTACTTCTGGTATCTGGTCTTTTCCATTTTTAACTAAGGGTAATGAGATGCATGCCGTGTTGTTCTTAGAGAACTCCATGTGTATGTCCTAATTGAATCAAAGAAATTGGCAATCATAATAAAAATATTATATCTGTATTATATTGGCTCAGCAAAATCCTCTGTAATTGTGGTTAATAAGTTTTTGCTGCAGTATTTATGTAATTCTATTAAGATATAATGCTTTATTTTTTTTATACAAGAACTTTAAAAGTTGGGTCAAGAAAAAGGAGTTCTAACAGGTAATTATTTATCTAATTAGCAGCATATAGAAAGCTGGCTTCAGTAGCAGGGGGAATATATATTTTGCCTATCATTGAGAAATACTACTCAGAGTTTAGTCTTATAATAAAGTACCATTGAGTCATCTGTAATTAAGAGCAGGAAATATGAAAAGGCAATATTTGCTGAAGTACTTAAAATTCAGCTGTTCAAACAGGAATTTTAATTTATAATTTCTTAATAATATTTTAGAGTTAAGTAGTGTTTTGGACTTACAGGTGTTTAAATTTCCCAAGTGTGGTTAATTCATAATGATAGGTCTGGTTAAGAAGTGAATTCCACTATGCTTACAAAATCTTTTAAAGCCTTTAAGCTATAATGGAATTTTTCACATAAAACATTTGTGACACTGAAAACATCTGCCTGTGTGCAAATGTTGTTTTTTGGTAAATTTATAACTAGATATATCTCTGATGCTTTAGTCATCCTGCAGACAAATGTCTCATCAACCTGAACAGTACATGACTAAGCTTTGTGCCAGACGGTAAAGAGAATGAGATATGACATATTCAACACACCTGAGTCATTATTTTGCTCATTATTGTCACAGAGCTAAATGCAGAATCTTCTCTAGAGCCCTTCGTTCAAATCATATTAAATACAACATGGCACACACAACTACAGTAAGTTTATCCAACTGTATAGAAATAAATGTGGCCATAGCTACTACACATTCAATTACATTGAATAACTATTCTAATTCATTGAAGCTCTTGGGTTAGTTGAAGCATCTAAGTTTTCTTCCTGGGACTAACCACCACTTATTTTAGCCTTTGAGTCTTCCAAGCATTTGCTGGAAATGAAGCTGACTTATAAAAGATGGACTTTGATAGATGCTTTGATAGATGCTTTCTTATGGCCTAAACAACAAAATGTGCTTGGTTAGTTCTGCAGAAGGGCAGTTTGAAAAGCAGGTGGGATTACCTACAAATGTCCTTTTTTCCACCTCATTATGTTAGGGCGAGTAAAAAGAAGGATTTGTTTATTTTTCCAAGAATTGCATATCTCCGTCTTACAGCATGGTTCAACAAATAGTTCGAAAGAAGCAGACTGTTGGATGTAGTCAAGGTCTTAAGGAATGGATGATCTGAGTGTGCAGACTTGCTGGTGATGTACTATGCATTCACCATCTTGGGGTGCATTGGATTACAAGGAGTGCACGCCTATCTTTCTACCTTCTTTAGACCTATGACAGAGCATTCCCTCAAAATCCCAGAATCCCAGACTCCAGAAGGTGATACTCTCCTATGACGACTGAAAACAGACTTCAGAACTCTCCATCAGAGCTAGAGGGCAGAGACCATAGGTTTCACATACTGCAGTCCTAGTTTTAATTTGACGTATCTTTCAACAATGCTGTTATTTCACTGTAGAGGATGTAGCTGGAGTTAAATGGATTTGCTTGATTCCAGTGATACAGTCCCGGTAAGGCTTAAACTTATTTGAACAAAGACTTACTGACTGAAATCGAACATGGTTGCAGCAATTGACTGACATCTTTGAGTGTGACCTACAGTTTTGATCTGGATTTCTGTACAATCACAAGTCCACTTTGTCTCATTTCTTTCTTCCGCACTTACTTGTCTCGACTATTCTCTTAGCAGATCTGTTTCTGTGTGTTCAGGTTTATTTCCCTAGTGAAACAATCTGTGTTCCTCACCAATGTGATGTTTCCATCTTTCACATTCCTGACTCATCCTTCTCAGCCGCACCTTCTTCTAGGAATAAGTGTACATTCTCAGATGGACACTCAGGCGCTCAAATAGTATTAACTGTCTGATCTAATTTCCTGACCTCCTGCTTTACCTCCTCATAACAAGCTCACTTTAAGAGTGAAAATGGAGATGTTTTGAGACTCAGAGTTTACTCCTTCAAAGACAGGCTGTGTGCGGTCTCATCAGTCTTGTGATAATACTTGAAGAAGTATGTGTAGGCCCTAACAGTTGCCTGTTTCTTCCAGTTATTCTGGCCACTCTAAAGGAACCTGCTCTGACTCCTGTCACCCCCTTCATGTTCTCAGAATATCAGGACAACAGCAATAGTGCTATTCTAAGCCCCACCTGATATTTTCATGTGATGCCCAGCCTCATGGCACCTGCAGTCTAGATCTGCCACTTTAGGATGTGATCATAGCTAAATTGTCTCTCTTGGAACCGGTTTTCTAGATGATTGCATATAGTGACTTCCCATCTGCAGACCCGGCCAGCTAGTTATCCAAGGTCAGACTTGAAAACTCATTCATAAATCCACACACATATGTGTGTGTGGCTGTGCAGATGCAGAAATTATAAAGCCCTACAACGCCAAAGTATTTAATAGTGTAAACTGAGTGTGAGTGTGTTGGAGGAGGGATGTCTTGCTCTAATTTGAACACAATGAGAAAAAGGGGAAAGAGACTGATGAGTCAGTCTCAGTCTTTGATGTTTTGCAATGTCTGAGACTTTGAAAATATCGTGTGACACTTCATACTTAAATTGCTATAGGATGCACAGTGCTGGCAAAACAAAACATCTGTGCATCATGTTCGTTGGTCTTGGCCATGATTCTTCTCTTCTTTTTTCCCAAGAAGGGTATTCTGTTATTTGAAATCTGTAGTAGATGAGATTAGACCACATACAGTTAGAAGGAGAAAAGTACCTATCAGAATCTTAGTCATGGTAGAATGAAGAGTGAGATAAAAATGCCACATCTGCCAAATCAGTGCAATTAATAGCTGAAATGCTCCTTTGCAATTAGAAATCCTTATGTGCAAGGATAACAAAATGGTATCATATGTTTCTACAAGTCGAAGAGAAACAGTTTAGCATGTTCTACCAACTGCTTTACGTGTATGACCTAGTAGAGCCTGTTTGTTATTCTGCTAATGCTGTGTTGTGTTTTTACAGCAATGTTCTCACCCACATTGCAAGTTAATGATATCCTTGCCTGCTAATATCTGAGAACTGCTTTTTAAATAGATATACATTTAGATAATACAGTGATGCACTTACAAAATGGAGATTAAAGAGACATGGATATAGACAAACTGGAGAGATTTTGCAAGTTAAAAGAATTGTTTAAAACCTCAAGTTAACCTACTTTATAATTAGGGCATATCATAACCATGGACTATCTTCCTAATTGTAAATAAATGTGTGCATGTTCACATCTGTCAGAGAGGAAAAGAGTGAATATCCAACCAGTCCTTCCAAGGGTCCAAGGTTCCCTGGCTTCTGTGAGTCATGTTGCACTTGGTTTAAAAAGGTTTCTTCTGACACAACGGGAAAGATTTGGAAATCCCCTTGCATATAAGATAAGTGCTTGTGCAACACAAGCATGAACAGCAGCTGTTTAAGAATTTACTTTGTGAAGCAGCTTTGAGAGGTCCAGGACAGGAGGTAAAAGAACCTCTATGTGCCTAGTGCTCGTTTTAATTTGTTTGCTTTTCTGCAGCCCACAATGAGCAAGGCATGGGAAGTTCAAGCCATTGTCATGCGCATTCTTGACCCTGCTACCAGATCGGAGTATGCTCATCTGAAACTGCTTCTGTTCTGTGGGAACCATCATTGCTATACTGTTGTGGCTTATTTTTAATCAGAATAGGTTTATAGTGGGAACTGGAATCAGTTCCTAAAACCGACATTCCTGAAGGTAATAGATAAATAGAGAGGTATTAGATGAGAGGAGTCCGAGATGCTTTCACCACATAAAATCTCTAAGAGAAGCTTTGGAAATGTATTCTCAAACATGTAATCTTGTGCAGTCTGAACTTTATTTGCAGAACTAAATATTCAAGGTGAAAGTGGTAAAGCATCAAGCCCCAAATCAAATTAAAATACCAAACAACAAAACCCACCTTACAAGGTGCCAACTACTCTGAGCGCCGGAGGTAGGAGAAGTTGCATACTGCTATGCAGAAAACAGGGCTGTTACTGTGTTATGGCTCTGTGGGGTTTCTGACTCCCAGTTTTATATTTATGCTCCTCTATGTGGATTTCTGGTTGAGGTAACTGTGGTAATAACTGATTACACACACAGTTTCATTGGCAAACCACAGTGAACCTGGGTTCTCTTCCCCTTTGGTTTCTTGTTATTGCTTAAATATTCTCTTCAGCAGGAGGAAATGTTAGTTCTAGCCCCTAAAAATAGGGAAATTACATTAAAAAATCCCATACATTAAGTTCTGTGGTCTGCACATACAAGGATGTTTGATTTCTCAGGAGAGTCTACAGAATGAGTAGGAGCAAGCCCAAATCTGACTTCTTCATTCACTTGCAGGTTCAGAGCTGCCCAGCGAAGACTGCTATACTTGAAGTACTTCTGTCTTTTTGACAGCACTTCTAACTCCCTTCAGGCCACAATGCTTCCTGGTGGTTACATCATACATGCCAGGACTCTGTTCATGTCTTCCACCGAAATAACCCTGTTTTTCCACCCCCTCTGAAATTGCAGAAGGGCCATCTCTCTACAAGAAAGGCAACAGCTATGTGTGTGTGTGTGTGTGTGTGTGTGTGCGTGTTACTTTGGTGTAAATGCTGGTGAATCACAGTTATGGAAGACATTTTAATGAAGACATGCTGTGTAGGAACAAACCACATACAAAACTGGAGGGAGGAAAGAAAGCAGGAAGCTGTAAGCAACCACAAGAGGCTCTGTACTAGCAGCTGGAAGTAAACTTAAGCAATAGAAATGGTCAAGTATGAAAAATGCAGGGCTGTGCAGCTATAACCATCTATAGCCTGTACTTTTCATCTTTGAAATATAACTTTTTGTTAATCAGATCACACATTTTCTGCTAAAGGGGAACTTTAATATTGAGATGTCATGGCCGAAGAGCTGGCAGCTCACAGTGATATTTCTTGAACCTTATGAGAAGGGTTTAAAAGACCTCCAGACTATAAGTATTTTTTTCTTAGCTTTTGAGTTTTGGAGTGTATAACTTCTAAGTAAGTCCTGTCCTTTTCCATCCAAAGATTCTCTTTATAGGTGACTCAACTAACAGAGGGATGATGTACTATCTAATAGAAAGAGTGAATAAGACTCTTCAGGAATGGCAAAAGACTCATGATGTTAAATGTTATCATAATATCAACGAGGGGAAAACATTCATCAGTTACTCCTACTACCCCCAGTTCTGGATGAGCTCAAACCAGAGACCGACTTTTGAAAAAGCCCTAGAACAACTGCTGCAGAGGTACCGTACAAACTCTATTGCTAGCTTTTTTGTATTCTCTTTCTAGTCACAAATGTGTTTAACAGATTTTACAATTAAAGTCAGTAAACAATTAAACATAACCTGTGCAGGGTGTATTGTGTGGTTGAAAAATAGTAGAAAATGACATCAGGACTCTGATCAGGATGCCAGATACAGTTCATTGAAATGCAATACAATGCAGTTAAAATGTTTGCCATCTGTTTTAAGGCAACATGTGTTGTTTTTCCTTTCTGGGTTTCAGATCACGTCCCCTGGAGAACACAGACCAGACTGTATTAGTTGTAGGTGGTGTTCAGTGGCTTAATTCCAATCACCTGCAAATTATCCAAAAGGTGTTGAGCAGGTAATGCTATGTACTTGGTATTATTCCAAGTCTTGATATAATAAATTACAAAAACCAGCTTAACAAATCACTTTGTTTTCTCATGTGTGTGTGCACTTAAGTGACTTTGAAAAACTTAGTGAAAAAGACACTAAAATGCAGTGTCTTTTGATATGCCTGTTAAGTAATATCTGTGACCTTTTTTTTTAATTTGCCAAACAGGGAAAATCTGTCAAATATCCTCGTAATCATCAAATCCATGGGGATGGGCTTTCACCTGCCAGTGGATGGAATACATTCTCTATCACAAGTAAGCTACAGTACTTTTAGACTGCATTTTCATGGAAGACTTGTCATTTCAGCAGTAATTTACTGTCTGGTCAAAATATGTTACAACCTCTGCTGAGCAAGCTTTAAATGGATCAAAGAAAGATTAATGTTTGTATTTGCTCATACTGCTTGCTGATATGGATTCAAACCAATTTGCCATATTTCACGGATTCCACCACTGTTCAAACAGCCATGCTCAGTCAGCCATCCTAAGAACCAGAAGAAGCTCTAATATTAAGCCTAATGCTGAAGGTGAGAATCGAGCTGGGGATAGGCAGATTTCTCCTCATACCACGTTGAGAATGGGCCCTCCTCAGGCTTCCTCCATTGTTAGTGCCGGATCAGATTCACTGGTCTGGCTGCATTGCACAGCTATCCATAAATCCATTTTAACCAGCCTATGAAACCAGAACATTACAGAGCAGTTGGAATGTAGTGGTGAATCTAGTCTGTTATTTGTATGTCAGTGGGTTGTTACAGTCAGTTTAAATCACATCCAAGACTATCAGAGTAACAGATGGGCCCATTTCAATACGCTAACTCATTCAATTCAATATTTTTATTTACAATTTGAACAGTGGTTCTCCATTGAACCGTCCATATAAAATATGTAGATGACACAGGGATGGGAAGAGCTGGAGGGCAGAACGGAGTAAATGGTGCCTACCAGAGCTGTGTGTAATGTTGCAGCTATTCACAGGTGTTGAAAAGAGAAAATTATTTGCTTTCATAGTTTAAGTACAGCACTCCTATCACACAGGAGACTGGTGCCCACATCTCTTTGCAACTGTAACACACTGGTGTAGGACCTACTGCTACTCTCACCCTTTTTTTTGCTATGGAGACTGCCCTGTCATGTTTTCCCCATTCTTTCTGTCTAAGTACTATCTGCCTTGTCTCTACTGAATGTCTTCTTATTGATTCCAACCATTTCCTTAATTTATCCAGATGACCAAATCAGGTTGCAGTAGTAGGGAAATTGTTGGCATCAACATGAAGAAACATCATGGCTTCTCCCGTAGCTTTCAGCAGGGTTCACTCCTAGGAAGAAGAAGCAGAACTTTGACCAAAGGAAGATGAGGCAAGGACAGAAGGAGTATTGTGGTTTCCCAGGTTTACCTTTTTCTGTTTCTTATCCAGTAAATTTATGAAACTCCAGAAATCAACTGCATGGACCAGTGTAACTGACGTTCTCTTCCCTTCCAATACTGGAATCACATGCCAAATTATCCATGTGGTTTGGGTGCTCTGGACTTCAGGATTACGCCAGCTACTCTCAAAGCCCTTCTGTCTGCAGTGTCAAATCCATCACTTTGACAAATTTATGGCTAACATTTTTCTGTTCCTGACCTTCCTGCATCATCCTTAGAAATAACAATCTGTTCTTCAGTGTAACCATTTCTAAGATGCCCATGGCCCTATACTTGTTTTTAAGCAACAGTCTCAATGAGTTTGATTTGATGATGAATTTTAATTTACAGGAACAATTTCATCATTCATTACAGACAACTTTATAATAGGATTTTTTGGGGGGATTTTTTTACACCTCACATTAGCTAAGTACATATTAAAATCAGTTATGCAGTAATTATGAACAGCATTGAAATCTTTGTATGAAAGAAGCTTCACAACTCTTGAAAGGTAATTATAATTCCTGCAAAAATCTACAATAGCCTTGGAGTAACAGCTGTTTTCAAGAGTGAATTTATAGTAATTCATGTCTGGAATATAGCATAAGAAGGACATGGAGCTGTTGGAGCAAGTCTAGAGGAGGCCACAAGGATGATCGGGGGGCTGGAGCACCTCCCATACGAAGACAGTCTGAAAATTGGAGCTTTTCGGCCTGGAGAAGAGAAAGCTGCGTGGAGACCTCATAGCAGTCTTCCAGTATCTGAAGGGGGCCTACAAGGATACTGGAGAGGGACTCTTCATCACTGTAGTGACAGAACAAGGGGTAATGGGTCTAAATTTGAACAGAGGAGATTTTGGTTAGATATAAGGAAGAAGTTTTTTACTGTGAGAGTTGGTGAGGCACTGGAACAGGCTGCCCAAGGACATTGTGAATGCTCCATCCCTGGCAATGTTCAAGGCCGGGCTGGACAGAGCCTTGGGTGGCGTGGTTTAGTAAGAGGTGTCCCTGCCCATGGCAGGGGGATTGGAACTTGATGATCTTAAGGTCCTTTCCAACTCTAACTATTCTATGATCCTATGATTCCATACTTGCTTTACTCAAAATGCAGTCTTGCTATTCACTTCCATGGCAGAATACAGTAACTTTTAAACAGTCCTTCTGACAAGACACTGCAATATTTTGTCTGGAATGCAGGCAGAAATACAAAACCTGTGGAACGAAAACTTGGTTATTCTGGGTACAGCAAAAAAATTCGGCTATGAAGTTGTTGACACCTTCGTCATCACTATGGGACGTTACAAAGAATTCCTGCAAGGGAAGTGCGGCTGCCATTTCCATGAGGTAATAGTTTACACCTATATCATTCCCAGGTATTTGAGATTTTAACTGCCAGGTGCTTAGAAACAAAACTGTACACAATGAAGTTTGCATCTGTGACTCAAAGTTAGGCCTAAATTTAAACCTCAGGGATAGCTGTTTGTAAGGCGGCACTTGTCCCTTGCTGCTCAGAGTACAAGGACACCCAAGGACAGGCTGAACTGCTGTAGTGGTGATTCCTTGAAATAAAACCAGGCATGCTCTTCTGCAAAGGATGTTGCATGGTTTCCAGGTTGTTGTATTATTTGCTGTGTGTTTTGTATTGATACTACTTGTATATGGACTCAGTTTATCTTTTTGCCACACCTCAGTCACACAGGTTTTTGTGTAAAGCCTTTCTAACTGAGCAGCTCAGCAGACTCCTATCAAACCGTAGGTACATCTAAAATGGAGCTTAAAATTGAAAGACCAGTCTTACTGCTGTAGATCTGTTTTCATATGTTTCAGAAAGATTTATCTGGGATAGTTATATGGTTGGCTATACAAACAGAAGTGTGAAAGTCACTCATTGTCACTCACGTCCATAGTTCTCCTTTCTTTTTTGTCTAAAATCTACAAAAATTCTGTCTTTTGTTTTTTAATTACTGGCCTGGTGAAACAAAGACAGTGAAAATATATGAGTAGGGCAATTGAGAATATATTATTTTGTTCATATGACGCTCTGGCAAGGAATATTCATGGTATATTACAAATGACAGGAGTCTGTGGATTAAATCAAAAATGAATAAGCAAACACATTATTATATCTAGGCACAAAATCATCCAAGAGGCTGCCAAACCAGTGAAAGTGAAGGGTTTGAAAAACAAGATATTTCAAGTTTTACTGGTTTCCTTTAAGATGTATTTTGAGTATGTGGTATGTTTTTTTATAGTGAATGCTCTTCCCCATCAGCAAAAGAAGGATCTGTTTCAGTTTGGAATTTCTTGTACCTTATGTATATATAGCAAATGAAGAAGTGCGCCCCTGGTTTAGTGCAGGTGACCCTGAATTAAAACAAGGTATATTTGTTGAGTAGCCAAGTGAGCAGAAACCCTCTACCATTAGGCTGATGACAGTAATTTTGCATATGAAAGTTAAAAGAGCTGCCACCAACACCACCAGATTTTCCTACAGCTTCCAACCAAACTCTTCCTCATATCCATGACACCAGTTTGTTGGTGTAAAAGGCCAGTTCCAGGTTCCTGTTATGAGTGATCAGTCTGCTGAGAATCTAAACATGTCATTCATTCCCCAGAAAAGATCTATGAATATTACATTACTCCCTTTGGAAACCTGAAAAAGCTTTGAGGAATAAAGGAGGCTCATATCTTTCCAGGTGCTTAACTCCTGATTCACAGTAAAAATATTTCTTCAGTGAAAACTGGAATCATGCACTCAGACATTTTCAGTTGCCCCCTGCCTCAATTCATTGCTGTATATAAGGACAGAGAAGCCTTCTGCTAACTCTTTAGTTAAAATCATGTTTCACAGAGTGAGAGATTGCCTGTGAAGCTACAAGGATCTTCATTTTTATTAACCAAATCTGGGTTGTCTTTTTTACAAAAGACTAGGAAACTACCACAATTTATTCTGTTAAAACCTGTTTAGGGCAATAAAACTTGAACTGTCATATCTTTCAGGAAGATTGCATTTCCTCTGAGTGATCAAACTAGGCATGGCAGGTGCAAGTTCTTTCATAGAATGAAATATAGAATGAGAAGAAATTGTTACCAGAAAGCTTGAAAGGAAAAAAGGATACAATGAAGGATGTCTCTTTGACATCAAGAGTTAATGAACTTTGGTGTTCCACAGTCAGCTGGGAGCTTTGAGCCTGTAAGAAGCTACTATGTGCAAGAAATCTAAGGATTTTGGTTACTGACTAAAAATGACACAAGCTAGTTGTTGTGTCATTTAGAAGACAAGAACTCCACAAGTTACACCTTATGGAGAAAATTAGAGCTATCAAAAGTACATAAATATTAAAAAAGACTATCACCAACAAGTGAAAGGCTAGCATTTTTCCAGCATGAATTTAGAATTTGTTTTCCATCAAAACAAATTAATTCAAATAAGAGATACCACCAAATGTATTCTGAATCTCTCAAGAGAAGGATAAAATCCTTTTGCTTATTTTCCCAAGTCATGCCTATTTTTGTGTAAGCCTCACTCTTGGCCAAGCCTGTTTCCAGGACCTGGACTTGTGCAGGGTTAGCACAGAAGCTCCATAGAGCTTCACAGGTACAAAGGTGGGCCATGAGACCAAGACTGAAGTGGGAGCACCAATTTTTACTGTGAAGAAAGGTCAGGACAGCTATGATATATTTTCCATAAAAAGCCAAAAAAAGCAAAAATCTAAGAATAAGGTTTCCTTCATCAGGCACCCACAGTATACACTGGAAAACAAAATACACTGTGGCTAATTAAACTTAGGAGTATTTTAAACAAAACAAACTGAAATTCAGTGGTGATGATAGTAAAATTCAAGCATAGGCTCCAGAGTGTCCTTGTGGTGTCTGCTGGCCAAGGACTAGCATAGCAATCCTGACTATTTTCTCTCAGCCATAGCAGTCATCTTTACATAAAGCAGAATAAAAAAGTTAATAACCATAAGGCTTTGATTTTTCTCCTTAAGTATCACAGAGATATAATATCAGAAGCAAAATACCAGGCAACAATGTATTTCCAAAAGAGTGGGGAGGCAATGAGCTGCCATTGGTTGGGACTGTGCTCCAGTATGAGGCTCACTGGGACTAACAGTTGTAGGAGCATTATCAGACCCATCTGACCTCATGTGCTGTGTGTCAACCTCACAGCTGGTTTCCACCTCAGCAACTCACATGTTTTCAGCCTCTTGCCGTGGCCTCTGTCCTGCTTTGGGACCAGCAGGCATGGTTAGTTAACCAATCCTTTAATCTACTCTGCTCAGTACATGAGAGAGGCATGAACACAGCTCAGCCCAAATGGAGCTGGAAAAGAGGAGCAAGTCACCAAGCAGATATTTATGCAATGGATAATAGTTCTGTGGAGTAAATGCCTCCCTCCATTTTATTCAGACAGCTATGTTGGCCCTTTTTTGTCTAGACCCCAGATATTGATGTCTTCATGGGTCATTGCTGGTGCTCACCATTTCCACAGAGCTTTCGAGTGAAATGGGGAGCTTCAAAGTAAAATATTTCAGTTGCTTTGTATGGAACTGGGTGGAAAACAGCAGGGCGTGATCAGTCATCAGCATTTTTCATGCACTCCTCCATCATTTAGTATGAGCTCATGTACAGATTTGTCCTTGCTTCCCTGCCAGAGGAATCTCAACAGAGAGTATGTGTTTCTGGGGAGGATCAGGGAGAATTTGACTCATGGAGCTGTTGTTAATGAGGCTTGAGAGGTCATTGTGCCTGAAAGAAGCATAGATGTGCCCGGGAGAATCAATCAGCCACCAAAAAAACAGAATTGATCCTTGAGGAAAGCAGAAAGAAAGTCCTTGAATGCTTTTGATACCTCATTAGTTTTAACAGTTTTGTCATCAGTTTATTTCTGCATCCTGGCAAGTAGAGTTTCATCAGGTGCTAAAGCAGTTTGCACTAGGAAAATGGCATTTTGCCTTCAAGGACAGAGCCAAGAACACTGTGTAAAACCAACACTTCTCGTGTTTTAGGAAACCAGATGAAATAGATTAACTCTACTGCTTCGTACTTTCGCTTTCTTTCTCTTAAAAAAATTATTCCTAAACTCGCAGAGGGCAGCACCCCTCTTTAAATGCCATCTGAGCCAGAGCACGGCTGTACAGGAATGGAGGGCTGGCCATTCTGTGCAGTCAGAAAACAAGAATCGAAATGCATTCAGCAGTTCTCATTTAATTCTCACTTGCTGGCCAGACAGAAAACTACTTCTCCCGATTGTCCTGGGAAGTTATTGTGAGTTCCCACCAACCCACTTCAGAGGGCCTTGGGTCACCTTGATAGCATAGAAATAAGCAGCTCTGTAGACCCTACAATCTTCACCCAGATTGCCAAGGGATTATATCAATCTAGGACAAAAGATCTTTCATATGCCTGTCACTTTGTGCTCAAACATCCTTCTAGGTCTATGCATACATGCAAACCTGACTTTTTAATTACCTCATTCTTCACAAATGCTTATGGAGAAGTATGTTGGCCAGCAATTATAAAGACCTTTTTGGAACCTATATTTTAATTCAAAATTATTTCCTAATTTAATGGCAATGAATTCATATGGTCACAACATAAAAACTAGCAACCTTGAGATTTTGGTATCTCAATCAGTGCCTGGCTGCTGGATAAATATTAGATTGCATTCCTGGGAGATTATGCCTAACAGGAATGCAGTTTGGGTGACTGGTTCAAGGTGGCATCGTTCTGAAGTAGTTGTGAGATCTAAGGCACTAATTTAGAAAAATGAACCTGCAGTAATTGCATGAAAACAAATAACAGCCCTTGGCTTAGCTGTATCAAATTGATCAGAGGATATATTAATTTTCTATGTGGATAATTCTTGGTCTTTTTTAGTTCAGCCAGCTCCCTCATAGCCTTTTTGCCCAGTCACTCAAGCCTTTGAACATGTTAATCCTTCACATTTAATTTTGTTTGAATTGTTTCATTTATTATGAGCTTCATTACATATGAACATTGTTTTTGATTGTTCAGTAACCCTAAATATATATGATCATTTTAAAAAGTTAATGTGCTTCTGCATAAAACTGTGCATTAATAAATGAAGTCTGCTTTTTCAAACGTCTGCTGTGATGGGTCAAATCAGAATAGTGGTGGGCATCAGAGCTATCAAGTCAACATACTATTTTGAAAATAGGTTAACCACTTGGCTCCTTTTCTGCTTTCTCTGCATTTGCCAGTGCCAGGGTCAGGGTCCTTTGTCCTGCATCTGTTCATCAGATCCGATCAGATCAGGTCCTGAAGTTTTGTCTCTCTTGAAGTTGCTTCATTATTCATCAGTGACTGTGTTTTCACTGAGATGAGACCTTCAGCATTTCACAGGAGATCACCCCCCAGTCATTAGGCTCCTGACAACCCTACCTTTCACTTTCTCTCTCATTAGTCCCATGGCCATTTGTTTATTCTATACAGATTGAGCATGATAACCCTAAAAATATGTTCGTATTTGGGAGACAAGGAGGAGCATTCTTCTTCAGTAAGTCACTGAACCACATTGTGGTTGTGTGAGAGCGATACCCTGGAGAAAGGGATGTTAAACTGCACTGTACCTCCCTTCTTGGAGGAACATGGCACGTGTTTTCAACTTAACATGGAGCTGGGCCAGGTTTGCAGCAAGATCTGAGAGTGAAACATTCTCACAGGAATCACAGCTGAAACACAGCATGTGTTCCTCAAGTGCTTGGGATCAGAGCAGGATTTAAACTTTCCTGCAAGTCAGGGATGTCTTAAGTTTATTTTTTTCCCATGGTAAATATACAGACAAGCTATTAACTCTGAATTTTGTTGCTCAGATAACTTGTTCCTAATGAGGAGAACAAAGTCTAGTATACCAAGGCATTATGGAATCAATTGAGTATAATGGGCCTATACATTTAGATTTCAAGGCTCAAGTGAATAAATTTTGCACTTTAGTTAGTATGTAACATAACAAGCTGGCCCACTGAAATACTGCTTGTGAGCAGCGTGCAGCTCAAGGTAAGAGTGTCAGGATCTGCTTTGTGGAGAACTGTCTGAGCATTTCTGTACACACAGCTGTGTATCGATCTTTCTAGGTGCAGGCAGAAAGCACTCACATATGTCACTTCTTTTGCAGGTGGTGAAATCCAATCCCTCTGAAGAAAGTCCACACATAACAATGACGTTATCAAGGCACTACACGCTGGGGAAATATTTCGGCAGTCAAAGCAAGCCATCGCAATTGCAGGACTATGCAGCAAATTCACAGTCCCCATATCATGTCCGAGGTCCAATAAATCAAGTTTATTCTGAAATCCTTCTCAGCAGGCTCTGTGCAAGTAAGAAAGACCTTGTCAGCACATAGTCTCTGCTGAATATAGTGCTGGGTCTCGAGATGTGCCACTACATAAGTGAAAGTAGTGAAAGACCATGGTGAATTTCTGACATGCTTCTTTGATTGGCTGCACAGACACCAACAGTCTGGGACACATGGCATTTTCCCTAAAACTTTATGAAATCAAGGTATGCCTGGCAACTCTGTGGTGTCAAAATGGAAGATGGAGGTTTGCAAAGGAGAGAAGAGGGGAAGTTACTTGAACTGTTGCCAAAGGCTAGAACAGCTGTAGCTCAAGCAACTGTGTATTAATGACAGTAAAGAGAAAGAAATATATACACTTGAACTATTTGGAAAGGACTGCTTTAGCTCTTCAGCACTATCTAGTTTTCTATTTATAAAGACACTGTAATATTTGAATGTATTTAGAAACTGGCTACATTCCATTTTAAAGAGTTTTATTTTATGTGGATGGATTCCCTTTCAATATCAAACCTTTTCTATTTAGACACTTGGTTTATGCAAGTTGAAAATGCCTATTAGCCTTTTACTGAGGATGACAAGTTTTGAACTCCAGTGTTTTTAGTGAAAACACGCCCCTTCTTTATATCTTATATGGAACAGGTGTCTATTTTTTCCATGTTCTAAAGCTAATCTAGAGATAGATTACTTAGTCTCAAGACTGATTATAATTGTCTTGATGTAACATGTAAATACAGTGAATATGTTAACATAATCCTTACTTATGGTGTCACTTTAGGAGAGTGGCCATATACAGGAATACTGCTTTGATATGTGCTTCAGCGTCTATCTTGGCTTGTAAGCCAAGCATGTATTCGCCCACCATGGAAGTGCCATTTCTTTAATGATTTCTTATAAAACACTGCCAGTGTGTGAAGCCAGTACCACAAATGGAAGAAAAATACTCTTTGCAAGCACACAAGAAGTTCAGGATCTGGTTTTTAATCTGTCATGAGGAATGTATGATATGATGGGAGCATAAGGTACTGCCTGTGTCTCATGCGTAGCAGGGACAAGACCTTTTCTAAATGCCAGTTTCATGCTGTAGCCCAGCTACATCACTGATGTTTACAGACCTACTCTAGGTGAAACTCCGAGGAAAGGTTTTATCACTGCAGGGGGGATACAGTTGTGTTGCCCTGATGGGAAACCAAGCATGATCGAGGCTTAGCAGCTGGGTGATATGTTAATGGCACCCATAAAACTGTTCTGCCTTCAAATTATCCAGTTAATATCCAGTATCTTTATGAATCCAGTCATGGAGCAGGGAATCAAGACACCTCTCTCTCCCATCATGCACTAGAGAAGAGAGTCAGAACCAGGTAAGTGCAAGTCTAATGAAGGATGCACCAAGCTCTGAGGCATGCTTCCTCCTTTACAATTTTACATATAATCCTCCACTAGCTTCTACTGTCTTTGGGAAAGGAAGCTGCAAGCAATGTCAGCGGATAAACAAATAAGCACAGAACTAATCACCATTTTACAGGCCTTCGTAGCACACAGGATATAGTCCTACTCCTATATAGAAGCAGGACTAGAAATTCATGACACCACATTTGAGTCTTGGCAAAGATCCTTAAACTCACCACAGTCTGTATCCCCAGCTAAAGTTTTGTGCATTCTTGCTTCAGATATGTGAAGATATGATGGGAAATTGTCATACAATATTGAGTTTGGCTTCCCTAGATGATACAAAGATCCTCCAAAAGAAGATTTGACGTATCTAATTTAGGTGACTTTCTGCTATACTGACGAAGCTCCTAATTCAGACAGACATTACAGTCAGTGTGATTATCTCTGTTTCTGTATAATATGCTGCTGCTGTGCTTAGAGTAAATGTGCCTGAATTTACATGTAAGATTTTCCCTGGTATGGAGGAGCTTTACATGGAAGATGGGTCAGGAGCTGTGCATAAATACTGAAAATGTCAGCATTTGTTTTTGAGCAGTATGATTACATAAGGGATGTAATTGTATGCAAATGATATATAACCTCGAGTCTGGAGCTCCAGGGCTGCACAACCTTAAAGCTGAAGAATTTAATATCATGTCATTAATATTAGTAGATGCAAAATGCAGTCTTTGTTGTTAAGATAATCAATGATAGGTGTATTACAATCCTGCTTCTCTTAAGATTTTTTGTGTAGCTCGTTTAAATCCACATGCTGTTACTGTTATTGTTCTGTACACAATTGTTTTTAAAGCATAAACTGGGGTTTTATGTTTGGGGTTTTTTTTTAATCAAAGCCTACTGCTGAAGCATCAGCTATAATGATGAAAAGGAACAAGCTGACTTTGTTATACTGCAGCTTATATCAGCAAATGTGCAAATCATCACTTCTGCTTTCACTACAAAATGGTTTACATGTGCTGTACACCCAGATGTCTTAATGTCTTTCAGTTGTATCAAGTGGAAATTTTCCTGTGTGTTTTCTATTTTTTACATGTCTTTGTACATATATATGTCTGTACAAAGTCATTGGCAAATTGATCTTTATTTAAAGGAGTTCTTTGAATGAGTTTTTCCAGCACTGTGTATGATCCATGTAATGTTAGGAATAAACAAAGGGAAAACTAAAACAGGCAGGCTAAAACAGGTGCCAGTGTACATTTTTCATTATTTAACTTTAAAATGCATCTAGCATTTGTAGGTATGCAAAAAAGGAGAGCTGAGATCGACATGGAAGCAGTGCTTGCTAATACACATTAAAATTCACAGATTAAGACCGTAAAAAGATTTACCATGTTTGAATTTCAATGAATGTGTTGCTACCAGTGGTTTACTCTAGATTGATCACGTCTGCTGTGACATTTTACCTGAATAACCATTAAAGTGTTCCTACTATGTTAAGACTGATTGATAATGCAGAATTTTCCCCTCCAGATATTTACCTTAGTCCCGTTACTTACCATTAAAATAGCAAAGGATCTAATTGTCAAGGTGAGTTCCACCTCCTAATACAGGCATGAATGGTCCTGGAACTGATACTAGGATTGAAATAATCAGGTTGGGGAACAAGTACACCAAGAAGTGGTGTTCCCTGATCAATATCTGCCAAGTAGCACACACAGTTTAGCCTGTAACCAGAGTATTCTTTCAGCTACAAGTAGAGAGACTGGGGGTGTGCTGGAAATAGGTAGATAGATAGATAGATAGATAGATAGATAGATAGATAGATAGATAGATACTCCAACATGCACAGCATCAATCTCAGCTATTATTATTGTTGCACTCATTTAAACTTCAGCTGAAGCTGCAGTATGATGTGCCAGTGTCCAATAAGTTATAACTCCTTGTCTCCATGTAACTGCATAGGTGCTGAACAGCGATTTGGGTTTGAGCCTTGCAGGACAGATGGCCTCCATGATCAAGTTCATCTCAATGAGTGTCTTTGGAATAACTGGCTGTAATAAAACATATTTTCCTATTTGTAGGGAAATGCCTTGACAAGTCAGGTCTGTCACTGGAGATGGTATATTTCAAATATAGCAAGGTGCTGAAAGAATGGACTACAAATGTCAATTTACACTTAGTATTCATTTGAAAATGTTAATCTTTAGAATAATCTCTTTCCCACTGTTAAATATAAGGCCTTTGTTTTTTTGTTCTGTGACATATTAAAGGGACATCAAAGTCAATTTATTTGCTTGGTGGGTGGGGTAGTGGGGCATCCAATTACCTCAAGGTTGAAATAACCACTTGGTAGTTGCTTCTGCTGCTATGCTGAGCCAGAGAGAATGCTTTGAAGATGCAAATATGTGTGATATTAAGTTGACTGCAGTCCAGGGATCTTTCAGATTACTTTTTTAGAGTAAAGCAATTTTTTAGAGGTGCAGTGAGCTATTTGGCACAGAGTCAAACTGCTAAACAAGCCTCTGTAGGCTTACCTTTTTGTTTGTCTTCTAGCCTTGCAGCTGGCTTATTTTACCTCACTGTTATGACTATCGGTACCTGCTCTACTCCACATCAGCCTTTCTTTCAGATGACCCAAGAAGTTTCAGTTTCATAGTCAAAGAAGCTCTTGGAAATCTGAGAGATGATGGTTGCAAGTTCAGGCTGACTCTTCAAAATACCAATGCTATTATCTTGATGTTTTTGTCAGTTTAACGGCAAAGATTTACCGAGTGCAGCAAAGGTAGAGCAAGCTTCTTCTTCAAGAGGGTGATTTTCTCTGATGAATTTTAAACAGCTGTGTTGTGGTAAGTGCTTATTTTGCACCAGCACTTAGTTCTTCATGTAGCTTGCCTTTGCCAAGTCGAAATCCATCTTTCAAAATCCACTGCCATCTTTACCTGTGTAAATCCTAAAAAAAGCCCCAGGACATTCAGTGTATAATGCCAGCATACCTATGTATTGGTGCTGGTGCATATACTACAGTATTTAATGGTACCTTCATGCTGCCCACTGAACAGAAAAGCCCTAACTACACAGTAAAAACATGCTATGCATTTTAGGCTTGCTAGCCTGTGGTTTGGTGGTACTAAACAACGTTACATGTGTCAGTCTAGGCCAGTACCTAGAGCCAAGTGTCCAGAAATCTACTCAAGTCTTTAACTTAAATGGGCAGGATGGGCCCACAGGGTCACAACAAGAGCTCCTGCAGCACTGGTTTCTATTGAAATGGACTTGAGCCTTTTCTAGGTTCATTCATCTGGCTACTTGGTCAGCTCCTTGGCAGCGGTGGGCAGCCCTTCCATGTTCAACAGCCTTGGCAAGGTGCACTGTTAAGTAGGTGTGAACTGAAGATAAAACGTATATTTAACTGAAATCTGAACTAAGGTCTTTGTGAAATACAGCACCTACTCAGCATCCCCTTGATTTACTCTAGAATTGAGCTGCTCTAACAAGAAGCAGAATTCAGTCCCTTTCAGCTGAATCTCAGGTAACAGGGTCTTTTT
The DNA here is from genome assembly GCA_009867235.2 of Psittacus erithacus. NCBI lineage: Eukaryota > Metazoa > Chordata > Aves > Psittaciformes > Psittacidae > Psittacus > Psittacus erithacus. The sequence goes on along the minus strand of WYDI02007751.1, from coordinate 76,099 downwards.
TCCTCACTGCTTGCTTGCATGAAATAAAGGGAGGGATCTTCTCTGCATGATCCTGACAAACATAGTGAGATGAGCTGTGTTTGCATGCAGTCACTGCAGTAGGCGTTCCCTCACGCACCTTGTTACGGGGACAAAATTCCCATGGCAGGTGGTGTTTTTCAACATTACATCTCAAGCTGGGTCAGGCAATGCAGTGTCTGCCTGCACCACCTGCCCTGGTGCTGCTCTCAGGATGCTGGGCAGGTTCTGAGTGAATACTGCAGAACTAAAACACTAAAGTAAGGAATCAAAATGCCTCAGACACATTTTGGTGAAGTCAGACCAGTTACAAACAGCTCACTGCAGCTCAAGTGGGAGAAAGTAAAGTCGGACTTTGAAGTCAGTAAATGCTATGGGATATTGCCAAGGTTTGGAGACCAGATCTGTGTTTGGCAGTTTCTCACTCGCTGTGTTCAGAAAATGTCTTTTTATCTTTTTTTTTTTTCCCACTTATCATTATCAACTTCCATATTTCCTTTATGATTCTCTGGGATTAAGGAGCTGTCCTGCCTGATAATGACTGTGCAGCCTCCCCAGATGGTAGTCAAATTTTCTTATACATCAGAGGAGTTTTATTATTTCTGCAGGTTTTTTTCCTTTACTTCCACATGTCAGCTCTAGAGATTTTGTATATTTACAGCTAATCATCAATGGCTTTAGTTATAATAGCTTTAATGCTATAGTTACAATAGCTTTAATGACTCTAACATATTCAAAGATACCTGATAATCCCTATTTAACACTTAATCCTTAAAAACTTGACCTTGTAAGCAATTAGACAACGCAGCACCCAGCATGATCTAGCCCACAACTGACTTCCTTTAAAATAGAGAATCAGTCACATCTTCATATGTAATCATGTGATGTTGTCTCTTACTGAAGTTTTTACTGGAGTCATTACAATTTGAACATGATTGTGTGCACTGATAGGCAGGTTGTTTTTTAAATCTCAGGGCCTTTGTTGAGCTCTCTTGACAACAAATGGTATCTATTAGCTACTGTAAAGACCCGTTTCAGCGTCCTTTTTGTGCTGCGTCCTGCCCCGTTATAATAAAATGCATACATAGAAGGGGGTTTTCTGCTGGTGGTAAAAGGTTAAATCATAACAGGTCTTACTGCTCCACCCATTGCTGGTCCTAAATTCCGCATTACGTCATTTCTTGCAGTAACAAGGAGTCAGGGTCTAGTAACCCTGTAATGCTGGCTGCCTGCATAGCTCCCCTGCCTCTAGAACAGTTTAGTGCTGAAGCCCTGATGGAGCCATCAAAATAACACACCTTCAGCTATTAAATGCATGGAATAGAGCCTGCTGACATACTTAAAACATGCCTGTTGGGTTAAGTTCAGCCTGGAAGTCAAAGATGACATCTTCTAGAGATTATTTTCAGGCACCAGAACCTGGATTCTTCCTTAACTCTAGATATTTAACTGAAGCATTTTAATTGTGACTGCGATCACACTAGACTTCTTTGTACTCATCACACTAAGACCAAGATCTAAATTATTCTTTAGAGGTGTCTATTACTTCTACAATATTGCTTACTGTACAGGGAACATAAAGTAACTCTTAGAATTGTGTGATAGGTGCCTAAAATTTTGAGACATGAATGTCAACTCAAGAGAGGAGTGGCCGTGGGATTCACTGTGCAGGTAGAAGATGCTTTTATATCTCCTCTTTGCTCACTTAAACCTGGAACTTGGTTACAAGCCCATAGCCACCACTACCAGAACATGCTCCCCAGCATGGCCTAGCGTGATATATTCTCAACATCTGTTCAATTGTACAACAGTGCACTGAGTCAGAGGGAAGCCAGCCCTGTAGGTAACCTGGTAAGCAAAATATTTGATGGCAATATGGGATATGCAGGTTCAAGACCCTTCATTTGGAAAAATGAACAAATCTCTGTCTACTGCATTACAAAGGGACTAGGTAAATGTCTCTCTTACCATGAGAAAACCCAAGCTGACAGGCATTTAACTCCAGAAGATTCCTTTTCAGGTTTAGTGGTAAGTACCTGGTTGGTATCCGATTGCTCCAGCTTCTAGCACTTATGCCTGTACTAAAATTGTGTGGTAAGCCTAAGTAATTTAGGCGATAGTGACTACTAAGAAGTAAAGCATCTAGTAGGTATTAAAAACCTGAGCCAAACACCTTGATCACATACGTCATTTTGGCTCTGTGAAGGATTTATTGCACTGATCATCTCTTCACAGAAACACAAACACACCCCAGCACTGCTGCCATGTTGCTTTGTGTTTTATAGCTGTTCATGTAATTGCTAACTCACTTCATTCAAAACAATACAGGCTAGAAGAGACCTCTGTGAATTAAGAGTGTAAACTAAACTGAGCAATTTCAGATGATTTGGTGTGGGCAGCTGTTAAATAGCAGCTATGCCAGGAGGTGGATGGTGGCATCCCTGGAGACATGAACGGGATAAGCAAATAGTGAGCTGGAGGCAGGATGGAGCTGACAATCTCTCCACAAGTTAGCTGCAGACAGAAACAGCATCTTTCCCCTCTGAGGTCCTGCTGACAGACTTGGCCTGCAGCTCCTGGGGTTTGAATGCCTGGCTTCAGATTAATTCTTAAATTAATATGAATAAATGCTCAATACAAACACAAGTCTGTAAATAAGACAAAAAGTGTCAAAATCAGGAACGTCTAAATGTTAGGTAACTATATCTAACTGTGCCTAGATAGTCCTGAGGGACTATAATGAGTCTATAAAACAAGTTAACACCTGCTCTTCACAGTTTCATTAATTAAGATTCGGTAGAGAGGCAAGTCATTTTAATGAGTGATCTGCCACTCCACAGGAGCCAGACTGGGTTGGAGGCTGTCTCAACAATGCCGCGATTACCACACGCTGTATCTGGCTTGCCATCTTCAGTGCTGCTCTATCCCACGCAGTTGGGTTTTTTCCTAGGATCAGAGGGACAGACTATCCATTAGCCATTATTTGTCCCTCAGGTTCACAGTTTTTTCCAGTTTGGACTGATACCCTACAGAAAACCCCTGTTTTGACTGTGGAAAGGTCAATTCAGGTGTGCTGACCTACCTGTAAGGTATCAACACCCAAATAACAGTCACACCAGTGCAACACTATGGAGTGCAGTCCTACAGCTGCTAGGAGAGAGTTGGTACAGCAGCACAACCCAATCTTGCACAAGCAGAGTGACTGAGAACTCTACACCAGCCAAGGGCAGCACCTGCACTTCTCACAGGACTTTTCTTGCTCCCTGCTGTGGGCTTGCTTCAGTTTCTTCCATTTGGGAACATAAGACCTAGCCTTGCTCTCTGCGCCATAACCAGGCTTCTGCCTCCTTGGCCTTAGGGAAGCTGGGATGATCCTGCCCCTTACTACTGTCCTGGACACACATTTCCTAGGATGCTTGTAAGTGAAACCACCACACTGACTATTTGTTGCCTGGTTCAAGGTGGTCCTTGCCTTTGCTGGGCAAAGGCTTTCTACACAGAGTATAGAAGATCTGTGTAAGGAAAACTGATGGAGAGAAAAGTCCTTTGGCACATTTAAGGTTTTGACAGTAATTCAGTGCAGACAAGTTGCTGAAGTGAAAAGTATGGCTAATGACCAAGTGGCAGCACACTTCAATACAAAATGAAAGAAAAATCAAGGTTTGATTCACAAGGGCTCTGGTAAAACTTCCATGACACAACACTGGCAGTTTTCTCCTATTTGTGTCTTAAAATCTTTCACCAAGCAATACTGAGGAACCTAGCCTTTGTTGAGTCTTGTTTGTTTGCTTGTTTCAGATGGAATATTTGCAGGTTTTTTTCTCACCACACAATAATATTGACGGCAATGCAAGCTATGCTCAATAGGCAGAAATCTAAGGTCCAGTTGTACCTTTTTCATGCAGGATATCTTATTACTTTTGAGGGAAAAGAAGATGCCCAGCATAAGTGCTTGGTATTTTTCTAGGTTATTCTTCACAGATTTAGAGAAAACTACTATGAAAGTGTCTAAGCAAATGCTCTGTCACAGCCACACATTCAACTGCTATTAATAGACCTACTTCCTGGATCCAGAAATATTTTATGGCCTAGTCTAAGAATGCAGATCAATCTAGTCAAGTATGCAGACAATACTCTTTGGCATTATTTTCTTGCACATAGTTCCAACATGTGAACCTGCTACCTGAGTCCTTCTCATGTATAGACTCCTTCCTCCAACTGTTCACATTCTTATTTGAAAGAATCCCCCAGAAGGGCTTCCAGAGAGCCAGAAAATTACGAACCTCAGAAACCCAAAGTTCTTCACATTTGCTCATGTTTTACTTGGATGCACACACTGCGCTGTGTGAGCATGACTGCGTGCAACAGATTCATGGGCTTTTCTGGCCCACGCTGACAAGTCCTGCAAACAAATAGTTCCTGTTCTATTACAGAAGCATTCCCAGCTTTCTTCTTCTCCTACCTTTCATTGAATATTCCTTTTTAAAATCTTTCAGACTTTTTTTTCCACTCCATCATTTTGCCTTTCTTCTTGTGGGGTTCCACACTTTCCATCTCCCCCTGCTCCTGTCTGTGAACAGTTGATTGACCTCATTTTGCAGTCTCCACACACCACCACACCCTGCCAACTAGTGTTCAGTTCTCAGCTGGTGAAGCTGTGTTGTCCATGAGTTGACAAGTGGTGAAGGTTTCGTGACCAGCTGGTGTGCTGCCATGCTACAGCCACATTCATAAGGATGACAGGCTACCTTGCCAGCAAAGCCAACAGCAAGTTGCATGGTTTGTTTCCTCAGAATGTCAGAGACGGCTGTACAGCCAACTTACAACAACCTTTACATCTCAGCAAGCCTCTGGACCCAGCATGCCTTCCCTGAACACAACTCCTTGTGTTGACAACTGGGGTCCACTGAGTGACTAAAATCTCTTCGAAGTAAAAGTTGTGAGAAGATGAAAATTAAAGTAAGATGGGAATGAATTTCAATTTTCCATGTTTCCTTACAAAAGCCATGTCCTCGTCTCCCTTGTTTTGTTTGCCTGTAAATGAATTTCATCAAACCTCTGTTTTCATAGAAATGTGTCCTACCTACCCTTTTATCTTCCATCACAAGTGACTGTTTAGGTGAAATTACACAGTGTATTTACACAGGCATCTCTTCCTTTTTAGCTGGTCCTAATATAATGACAGTGTACTAAAGGAAGGAAAGTTTTGTCTTGTTGAGGTGGAGACCCCTGATTTAAATAGGTGGAGCTGTACTCCTGTAACATAGCAGATTCAGGACTTTGGTGAATAAAGTGCACCAACTCTCACACTTACACGTGTGTAAGTGGTCTCAGGAGTCATATTGTAAAGCAGTCTACCTTGTAACACATCACCTCAGCATACAGCTTTAAGTGTCTTAAAGCTTACTTCTATAAAAAAGTTGTTTCCATAGCTCCTGGCCACTTTCTGAAACTCACAGATTCTGCAGCTAGGGAGTACTTTTACATCTGATTATTTTTTTAAAAACCAGTTTGCTTATTTTTGTTAAGGCAGGTAAATTTAAAGTCAATATACAGCCCCTCTATAGCCACGAATAACACAATGAAACTTTGTCTTCTAATATTGCTGCAGGGATCTGATCCAGTAGGCACTTACTGTTGAGTTTATATGACGTAAATGTAGTCTGATATACTTTGATTCAGCAGACATTTATTTTTATGCTTTACTTATACTGTACAGATAGTGCCATTTATTCCTTGAAAGTAGTCACAGATATAAAATAGAGACCATATGGAATATTTGCAAGCTCTGTTTTTTTTATAACCAGATCTGAAAATATGCTCCTCTCCATTTTGAATACATATGATTCAGTTAATATTTTGCACTTAGGCTTCCCTGCTGCATCAGGCTTTGCCATTGGCAGTTATTGTAAAAGTGCAAGTAATTTTTATTGGTAAAGATAATTTATTCTCTGTCCTTCAAATTCAGTTAATATTTTTGTTTTGGCTTTGTTACTATATTTTTACCTCTCAATTTCTACGCTTACCAGAAGAAGGACATTAATGGAGACATGATTTTTGGCATTGCTAACAGTAGCATTTTCAACTTCAAATGTAAAAATAAAAACAATACATCAGTGCTTCAAAACCATGAAAATATAACATTTGTGACAGCTACAATAAAACAAATTATATTGAGTTCTCTTTTATATATTTTTGCATCTGAATCACACGCTCAAACTTCCTCTACAATCATAAAAGCTTTAAATTACATGTGTCTATTAAGTTGTACTTCAAAACACAAGCCAAGTATCACCAAGCGAGTCTGCAAATCTTTCCAGTTGAATCACCTATGTTATGGGCCAGCATACTGTGACATTCTGGATAGCCTCAGGGTTAGACAGACAAGAAGTGCACAGAGATACTGGAATTGCATGCTGGCCAGGTCACTTTTCTGGTAATAAAAATAGAAATCCCCTATTGCCTTCCTCCTCTTTGCTCCAACAGATATTGAAGAGCTATAACAAGCCTTGGAAAACACAATATGAGGTGCAGATAGCAGCAGTAATTTCCAGAAAACAGGCTCACTTTCCTTTCTTTTTTGATTTTGGACCAGGCCTGTTGTGTATCATTGTGGTGTTTGCCCAGGAATGAATGGACTCTCCTGGGACCCTCGCAGATAACGCTCCCCAGGGTGCAGCTGAAGAGGGTGTATGTTCCATTCAAGCACAGATAATAGGAATTCCATTACCCAAACATATTTCTTAATCACTTCTGTAAAAATAGCTGTAGATATAAAGAAAATCAGAAATGAAGCACCTGTTGGGCTCTCACAGGTGGAAGTACAAGCACAGCTGGGGCAGAGTGATGAGATGAAGTAAATTCTGCTGCAGCTGCTGAGGATACTCAGGAAATAAAATAGATTAATATTTACACAAATGGTAAATTAAAGGACCTGATGGCCCTGCCTGTTGTCCTTCACCACCTGAATGGCAGGAAAATTCTAAACCATAAGATAATTGAATTTTCTGAGTAATAATGAGGGTTGAAAGTATTTGCTGTGAGCATATTGAAACTGCATAAATGTGCCTAATTTCTAGGCAGAGAAATTAACCTGGTGTTAAGGTTGTAAATAAATTGTTCATTCAAGAGGGAAACTTAATACTGTGTGAGCAATTAAAACCAGATATTTATGGCACCATGGCAGTTAATTTTACAGCTGTGTTTGTGAGGTCCTTTGCACTTCATCTGGAGAATCTTTCACATTGTGAAAAGCTTCTCACAAAGTGCAGGAGCTGCAATCGGCAAGAGATTCTAGCCCTGTCTCTGCAGGATGGGTGAAGAAAGGCAGAGAGGGTGACAATTTGTCCAGATCCACTGTCAGGGTCAAGATTAGCTGCTGCACTTCAAAGGGGCTGAGACTCTTCCTTCAGAGGTGTTTATGGAGTCCTGACATCACCCAGACTCCCCAAGGCAACCCTGGACCATGCGCCTCCTGCTTGCCTCTCCTAGCAATGACTATCTGTAGTGCCTCCTGCACAGGGTTGATGTGGAGGGTGCCTTGCCCTACTCTCCAGGATGAAACCCAAGGCATGTTTACTATTGCCTGTGCCATGTTAAGGGATACTCTCCTCTGCTCATATGAGTAGGGGAAATTGTGAATGATCAGGCTGTACGCTGACCCTGTTTTCACTGGTGGTCACTGAAGATTCTCACAGCACTTGAACCCCTCAAACACCTCAAAAGACAGGAGTCGAAGTAAGTTTTCAAATAAATAATTACTAGGATGATAAGAAACTACCTGTGGGAAAGGCATAAAAAAACCCCAAAACCATCCCCAAGCAACCCAAACTATTCCCTTTTATTCCCATAGGCCTTAACTTTTTCATTATTTCAGTCTTTGCTATTACAAGGCTGTTGAGATGTCAAACCCCAGCTACTTTGGTAACTGGCCAGTTTAGCAGAGTTCAATTAGTTGGGGACAGACTAAACCCTGCAGACTTTGGCATCTTGCCTGCGGCTGCACACATTTTAAACCGCAACCACCCTGCCTTATGCAACAGTGGATAAATATTGCAGCTGCAGGGATATAGCGCAGGTAAGATCTCCAAAGCTGGAAGACTGTCTGTAACGAGAGTGCTGAGAGGTTTAAGTGGGTTCAAATACACTGCTGCCAGGCCCAGCCAAAAAAAAATACATGCTAGAAAGAGAGGAGGGGATCACTAAGGAGAAGAAATCAAGGGTGGTTCAGGAAGCAGGTAACATGTAACACTGATTTAGCAAGATTAAGTAAGACTCAAGGAAGGATTTTATGTTTATCAGCTAATCCAATCAAAATTTTGGAAGTCATGTAAAACCTTCTAGTTCAATGCAACCTGTACCATCTGACATTAAAATGAATCTTTACAAAGCCACAGATTGCATTCTTACTGGAGAGTTTCTTGCACCTTGATTTTGAAGATCTGCTGTGCTCATTATCAGTGAAGAGATATAATTTTACATGGACCGGTTGCATTCTGGCCCAGAATGTAACTGTGTGATTTTTTAATTTTTATTTTATTTTGATTGATCAAAAAGTGCTAAGTGGGAATGTGAAAAGATGTGAAGAAGGGAATGCGGAGGGTCTAAAGGAAAAATGCTGAGACAGAAAAGATGAGATTAATGTACTGAAATGGGTAAGATCATTGAAATTGGGAGAAAGGGTAGGTAATGAATGGAATTTTGGGATTTTTTAAATGTTGTCATATAACTTGAAAAATTAGGCCATTCATTCTTTCTTCTCACCACCACGTTGTGGTAGCAAGTAACTGCAGGCATCCTGTGGTTCCAACACAATATCATTCACTTCCATTTCTTCCTAAGCTTCATCCTTTTGAAACTGGCCTTGTAGGTAAATTCCTAAATAGATACAAGTAGTCTTATTACTTGACCAAATGCTTTATGGATTAGGCATGCGTCTATGCCTTGGTGAGAATATAATAAAATGAGTGCTAGCATTGCATTACGACAGTTATAGAGTAGATTCTTTTGTTTCCATTATTATCCTCATTCAAAGGTTAAGTACCTCATTAGAAATGGAAAAACTGAGGTCCTAATCATGGGTTTCATGATCATGTGTCACCTGACACCAACAAATTAAATCTGTCTCTCAAACTCAGTTCTCTTATCACAGGATGGCAAGGATTCTGTACACATGAAACGTCACTATTATGAGATATAATGGAAGTATTAAGAGGTGTGTGAGGTGTTAAGGCAAATTAGCAGTTGGGGCAGGAATATGAACTGAGTTGCCCCTAGGGGAGCAGATCCCCCTCCTTCCTCTACCTGTTGTATACCTAAAATACAGCAAACTCCTTGTGATCATGCTGCTTCTGTGTGCACAACCTATGTGCATGTAAGCACATGTGTTTTCACACAGAGAGAGTATCTTATCCTGCTTATCTCAGGAACTTCTGTAAAAACCTTCCACTTAGAGCAGCAAAGCAGTGGTGTTAAACCCTCAGAGGAGACTGATTTAAAACCTAAATAAGAAACACTTCCAGACTTCCCCTCTCCACTAAGGTCACTTGGGTTTTTCCATACATTTGAGTTACTGTTTTCATCAAACTGCGTAATTACATCCTAGAAGCTCTGCCACGCCAGCCAGCAGCACCAATCCTCCTCTAATCTCATACACTTTATCTACAAAAGAAAAACCCTTAAAAGCTTAAATAATGCTGCTTTAAGTGTAAAAAAAAAAAGAGCAAATTTTATGTCAATGAAAGTTTTCATTTTGTGTATCATCTCCTAGAGCATTTCTTGTCCTCCTCAAAACAACCAGGGAAATTAATTGATGGCATAAAGGTGCACTGTTATCAAATACAATTTTGTTACTGATTTTAATTTTTAGTAGTAATTACGATGTGGGTGAAATAGGAATTAAAATTTTTTGTTCCACATCTTTCACACCCCTCTTAGTTATGCTTTGAAGCCTTATCAGCATTCCCTTGAAACATTTTATTTAATCCTGGTATGCCAAACTTGATATGTAAAAACTCCAGAGTAAGTCTAGAAAATACCTACATTTATACTGTCTGTGTCAGAGAACAGAATTTGCCAGCAGCACTTTAGAAGAAACCTTTATCTACTCTGAGGATCCCTCAAAACACGAGCAGATCTCAAGAACTCGTAAATATCGATTGGCCCAGGACACTGCCTCCAAATTTGTGACCACAGGGAACAGCAGACTCCAAAATCAAGCTGAGTCCCCTCATCCTAAGCCCTAGCTTCCTGGCAGCATATCACTAACAGATGTAGATTGCCAGATCTGCTCAGCAGTAGCTTCAGCAGCTTTCTGGAGTTACAGGCTTCAGAAAACTTATTTGGAGGCCACACTAGCTTTCTTATGGATTTTTTGGTAAGGGTGGAAGGGATTGTGAGAAGCTGCTTTTTCTTTGCCTTTCATGTCCTACTTTGCCATTTTCTATATATCCATGCACATAACAAATGCAGTTCTGTATACTGTATCGTTGAGCTATTGTAAAGATAATACATGTTTGTGAGGTCTGTTTGTGAGGTCTTCATCTGCCATCATGTCATTACTAGATGCACTTTAATTGCTGTCCCAGTCACTTGTGAACTCAGCATGACAGGTCTGAATTAGCAACAGACATGTGCATTTTCAGGCTATAAGCACCAAAATGAAAAATAGCACTGATAGCAAAAATAATATAAAACCTCTGGACAAAATGCAGAGGGACTCAGGGAATTATTTATGGGAGAGGGGGCATCTCTGTTTTCCTCCTAACTTTCCTTTGCTACCAGCCTGCCCTTATTGAGGGCCTGAGACTTACCTGTTGAGACATCATCTTTTAGAAATGCTGCAATGTAAGGAGGCATTGTACTAAGAGTGTAAGGATCCTTGGCCTGAAGGTTGGGGTCTCACTGGACTGCTCTCCTCATATCCCTTCTTGCTAAAGGTACAGAGCTCTCACAGCCCTCATAGTGCAACAGCTCTGCTTGGATGCCACTATTTTGCTGATACTGTTCCAGTTTTTTCACTGCAAAGACTCATCACATCCATGATTCCCAGGACTGCTGGATGCCACTGTGCAGCCAGACACTGAGATGAATTGAAAGTGCACTACAGAGTTTGTGCTTGGTCACCAAATGTGATAGATTTCATAGCTGAAGGGATAATATGATGTAGAGAATATGGGAGATTTTTATGTTTGGATGGCAGGTTTTCCTCTGCTCAGTATTTTAAGATAACGGGATAATGCCCATGTTGGTCAGTAGTAGAGCCCATATGTATTGGTGGGATAATTAAGTTTGCAGTGTTGTTTTTATGTCTCTGCTGATTATCAGAAGTTCCAGGAGAGCAAAGAAAATGTAAAGGAAGCTTTCAAAAGTGGCAACTTGTATAGGAGAATTTAACTTCGTATGTATTTGCACCTAGTAAATAAGATGGCAGACCTTGGTTATGGTGAGAGCACTGGCCACAAACTTTTCAGAGATAATTGGTCTATCTGTGAAGCATACTATTTTTCAAGTAATCTGCTTATTCCCACAGATTCTGTACAACAGAGCATTTTTCCTTATCTAACAGTGAATCATATGTGTGTGTATATATATATATCTGGAACTGATTCTGTCCAGGTCACATTAATTATCATTAAATAAGTTACTGCTTACTTACTGCTAGATCAGTAAATTAGTAAATGTCCAGTCAGGAAATACCACTAAGCACTGACACATTTGCTTCCTTTTTTTTCTTTTAACAACAGTTCATTTATCTTCTCTTTAATATAGAATATTATGGGCATTTTAGTATAAATAGCCACAGATAGCCCCACCTTGGCCAGAGAAAGTTATCTTCTGATTTATCTTCCCTGATTTATAGTAAATTTTGATCTCTGTGTCTTGGCACTTGACCTTGCCTTGGATTCTGATTCATCGTCTCTGCATCAGACCTCCGTTCTGTCTCTCATGGCGTGAATGGTCTTTCAGCGCAGAGGGCTCTGAAGCACCAGTGAATCAGAATTACAGACTTTAAAGACATTTGGCAAATTTCAATACATTTTGGTAGATCAGCAAGATATTTCCAAATTGTGCTCCTTTGTAGGTTTGCAAAGTATAAAACTTGCAAAGTAATTTGTTTGCCCTTCCCTTCCTGGTAGCCATCCAACCTATATGCAGACACATAGCTCTGGTCTAAAAGGAATACTCCTGTATGTGCTGCTTCTGCCCGGAGAGGAGAGTATTGCTGGAGCGATCAAAGAAGAGAGGTGGTGTAAATGGCAGGCAGGAAGCTGAGAGGCAGGAGAAGGGCAAGGGTTGCAGGATCTGGTGGGCAACGAGGCTGCAACAACCAGAGAGAAGATGCAGGGGCTGTGTGTAATGGGAGAGTGGTTGTAAGAGAAAGAAGTGGGAAGAGAGGCAAATGGGGGCTAGGACACAGATATATAATAATCCAAATTCTTTAAATCAGATGGTCATGGGAAAATGTGATTTGTTTTCAGTCACTGCTAACTATTGAATTGGATGATCTCAAGAAGTCCCTTACAGTTTAAATTGGGATTTTTTTTAGCATCAGATCTCCAAATTGCAACTGTTTAACTTCATACAAGTGCATATGATCAAAAAGTTTTCCTAAAAACTTAATGGTTTCTGTATCTAAAACATGTAGACAAAATCAGATCACAGCATATGGAAACACAATAGAGAAGTAATTTATTTATGGTATCATACATAAAATATGCTACAAATATGACTAGATTTTTTTTAATCAATATTTTTCTAATTTAAATTTTACATTGCTATTACATATAAGATTCTTTAGCTTCTAGAGAAAAAAAAATAACGCAAGAATTTAGGACCAAAAGCTCCATATTAATTAAAATCAAACTTAACAACCAACAATACAAAAATCCTAAACAAGCAAACAAACAAAACCCCAAATCACAGTGTCAAATAAAAGAACTGGCAGGAAAATGAACCATTTCAGAGTGGTTGATAAATGTATATAGTAGATCAAGAAGCACATAAGAAATATACAGCTGCTAGAGCAGAGCTTTGAATTAACTTTGGTAGGTGGAGCCAGGAAGCAGCAGTGAGGATAAAATGAACCATGTGTCCTGGAATAATTAGATAATTCTCTGACACAGCCTACACAGTTTTGGCCGATCCAGGCCTGTTTCACAGCTGGTTCCCTGTGTTCCAATGTTGTCCTCCATCCATTTCCCTCACTCCAAACTAAGTTCCTCTGCAACCACAAGCAGATGCTCTCCAGACTAAAATTCATAACAGAGAAACCAACCCATATCCAAAGGTTTAAATAGCTCATGGGGTCATGTGGCATCTGGCCAGAACTGATGATGCTTTTGGAGACCCTTTTAAGAGCAGACAAATGAGCGCAGAGTAGGAAGGAGACATAATTTGTCTAAATTTGATCTAAATGTACCACAGCCTGTGCTCTTAAAATATCTCAGCACATACACGGGGAAAAAGTGAAGGGGAACATCACATTTATGTGGTTATTTCTCAATTTGTTGTACTCTTAAAAATGTACATCTATCATTTGAGATGATTTGTTGTGCTCTTCACTTGGAGATGTTGTCAGTCAACAAGAGCTATTTAGCTGATTTACAACTGTGTCAAATCAAAGTCTTTACAGAGCTGCCGTCTCATCCAGATTATGTTTAGCGCAGGTGTTTCACTAACACAGAAGGAAGCAGCAATATAGCATGATCATGCTGGACTTTAAAATCCAGAGTGCCAACACCAGCTCTTCATCAGGTGCTAGCTGACTCATTGGCTGTTAATGTGTAAAATGAGTAAGTAACTGTTATTGAGGCAGTAGTTGATAAGAGCGTTTCGTTGAAGTTAACGGGAGTGGACAAATTTTGTCCTAATGGCTAATTATGCTGACTGTGGAGCCAGGCAGTTAATACTTCTAAAGCATTAGAAAATTTGAATTAAAAGTGTAGTGGATGTTATGATTTATTAACATCAGCATTTTGTGCCTTCTCTTCCTCAGAAATGCGATGAAATCACTGCAGACGTATCGGCTCCCCCGCCTGCAGCCCCTCTCGGTCTCGCCGGCCATCCGACAGCGCCCTTCGCAGCCTTTTGCAGGGATTCCCAGAGGGAAGGGGCACGCCCGCAGAGGGGCTGGCGAGCAGCGTCACCGGCGGGGCACAGCAGCGCTGTGCTAAGCCCCTGAGCTCCTTTGCGCCCCGCCCTGGCCCGCCCCGGTCCCGGGCGGCCAATGCGCGTTCGGGGGAGGCAGAGCCGGGGAAAACATCGAGCCCAACTTTCTCACCTTGAAGGGCGTCAGGAGCTCCCAATGCTTTCCCTCCTGCTGCCCTCCCCTGTAGCCCGTCCTCCCCGGCAGGGCCCTCCGACGGCCCGGGCTTCCCCCGACGGCTGCCGCCTGCCCCCCGAGGAGGAGAGCGCCGAGTAGGTGTGCTCCACCGGCAAGAGTCCTGCTCAGTCCCTGCTGCCCGAGGAGCCCGCGGCGGCCAGCGGCAGCGCGGCGGGGCTCGATGCTGCGGTCATGGGGCGCGGGCCAGCCCTCGGACCGCGGCTGCTGCGGGCAGCGGTGCTGATCTCCCTCTGCCCTGCCGCCGCCGGCGGCACGTGGATGTGAGTAGCTGGGCGCGGGATGGGGTGGCTGCGCGGCGCCCGTCCGTCCCCTCGGGGCCCGAAGCTGACGAGGGGGCTGCTTCTGCAGGTGGCTGGGCATCGCCGCCGCCGGCGGGCCGGAGAAGCCGGGCTGCGCCAGCCCGCCGCTAAGCCGCCGGCAGCAGGAGCTGTGCAAGAAGAAGCCGGAGCTGATACCCGCCATCCGGGAGGGAGCGCGCCTGGGCCTCCAGGAGTGCCGCAGCCAGTTCCGACACGAGCGCTGGGACTGCCGTCCGCCGCCCAACGCCCGCCGAGGACCCGCCGCCACCGCTGCCGCCTTCGGGCACCAGCTCAGCAGCGGTGAGTGTGTACCCCACCGGGGCCGCGGGGCCGCAGGTGCCGGCGAGGGACCGGGCTCCGACGGGGTGGGCACAGGGACCGGGTGTGGTAGCGGGAGGTTACCGCATCCTCCCCGAGAGCCTGACACAAGTACACGAAGCGCTGGGAGCAGACACAGCCTACCATGGCATTTCCAAAATCGTTGTTCCTTATTGTAATTTTGCTTAATAGGTCTGCAGATGACAGCGCCTTTAACTAGATCTACTTAACTGTGTTGAAATGTTGTTATTCTTTGATGTCGGCTTTATCCCCTTATGTCATATTACTCAATGAGTGGGGTAATGACACATAGTATTTTGAAAAGGCCCCTTCATTGCAGGTAAAAATCTGCTCACAGCACTGTATGCAATGTGAATTACTTTAAAATGTGCTCAATTAGGTGTTATTGCTCAGCACAACAAGACCAGAGCTGCTTGAAAGCACTAGAACTAATTATGGAATTGCTGAAATTTATACTGAAATTGGGACACTATCTTTGTATCAGATGGCAGGTCTTGACTCTGCAAGTTTGTTTTGAGCACTCTGCTCAGTGATTTTGGTGCAGGCATTGATGTGAAGTGAACTACTTTACTACTTCATTTTGTATTTGTGCAGTCTTCACTTTATATTACCAACCATGGGAAAAAACCAAACATTAACCACAAAAACGTAAAATGTGCAATAAAAAATGATGCATATTCCAAAAAGGTAAAGAAAATAAACAAAAGAAAAGCAAGGAGCAGTTTACACTACTACATGTAGTCATACATGCTGTATGTCAGTCCTTCTGTCCAGTGGGAAGGACTATTCCTGCAGACCCATAAATGAGCAGCGCTACTAACCCACAAAGCTTCACGAGTATGTCCTGCAGAAGCATTTTATGAGGTTGCCAGCATCACTGATTAATATGAACAGGAGAAACAAACAGGAACTTTTCTGCCTGTGAGCAGAAACTTGGGAGACTGGAAATAACGCATTGTTTTTGCAGCGGTGAAAATTAATACAGTGAAATTTCAGTTGCAATTAATGGTCAGTCATTGGTTTTCAGTTTGCTTAGAGAGTATACATCTTGCTTAACACGTTTACAGGGCTGTGCTACAGTGTGTCAGAAGTCTCAGAGTTTAAGAGGCCCAGGCAGGTCCCTCCATGATTCTTCTGAGATATAGCCTAACAGTTAAAGGTTTTTTAAACTGCTGTCTTTCCCATGGGCAGCTTATTCTAGGAAAAGCACATGGCCTAGTTATCCTTGTGCCATTCTGATTTCTGCCTTGTTTAAGGTTCTTGGTGCTGTTTGCAACCTTTGTGAATTAGAACAATCTCGATATTTACTAAACTTAGCATGAGGTAAGTTCTGGCCCTGTACCAAAGTAACCTAGGATTGTGACAGCTTCAAGCTCCTCCTCTGAGGTCTGAACTAACCTTTTCTTCTTCAAATGAATGTGAACAGTGAAAAGCAGTTTGGAGAGTAATGGGGTTGGTGTATGGTTTGTTTGGGGGTTGATATTTTTTTATTATTATTATTAAAAGCCAATTGGCTTGAAAGTTTCTATGGCGAGTAAAGTTCCCAACCAGATTTAGAAAGGAGTTACAAGAAATTGCATAGTGCAAGCAGCCAAAACCAGCACCATTAATAGCGCAGTCATTTGAAGAGGCCTTGAAGTCCTTTTTGGATGTGAATATCCACCGCTTTAAAGAAGTTAACTCTACAGAGCAAGCTTTAAACTTGTAACTGTTCCCTTTTAATAACAGTCTGGCTTGTGAAATGGCTTTCTAGAGCTCTGCTATGGAGGTAATCAGAGAGAGTGATGAAGTAACATACCTGCACCTTGCTTTGTAGGCACGAAGGAGTCCGCGTTTATATCAGCAGTGACATCGGCGGGCCTCGTGCATTCGGTGACACGGTCGTGCAGCGCAGGAAACGTGACTGAGTGTTCCTGCGACACGAACCTGCGGCACGGCGGCTCGGCCAGCGAGGGCTGGCACTGGGGCGGCTGCTCCGATGACATCCACTATGGAATGTCATTCAGCAGAAAGTTCCTGGACATGCCCATTAAAAATGTAACGGGCAGGAGTGGGCTGGTGGCGATGAACCTGCACAACAACGAGGCCGGGAGGCAGGTATGTGTCACTGTTCAGAAATGGCAGCAATTCCTTGTTCACCTTCACTGACAAAATGGCATCAATCAAACAAGGCTTGTCCCTGACTGCAGGTACAAATGGGGCCAGTGGCAAAACCAGCACTAAAGTCACCAATGCAAACATGTACGAAGTTGGAATCAGAGCTGGTTTTAACCAGCTAACTAAACTCCACAAGTTAAAGCTAAATCTGCAAATTAAGAATTACATCCAGAGTGCTAATCAGAGTTATCTTAAGTAGATATTTGATATTCTGTAGCAAACTTGAAATGTTATCAGCATCATACATTAGGAGCTTTTTCACTGATTATTCCACTATTATCATGGCCTGTGTTTTTAATTCAGTATTTAATTTAATACTGAATGAGCAGGCAGACTGGACATGAGGCATCATTACCCATCCACAGTCTCAGGTCTGTACCTGGGGGTAGAGGTCTAAAATCACTCAGAAGAAATCAAGAGTTAACCTTTTCTTTAAAAGGTTGGATGGAAATGACGTCTCTGTTTTAAAGCAGCCCATTGGTTAGGGCACTTATCAGAGAAGTGAGAGGAGAGTGGCTTCAGATAGCTCTTCTTCAGCTCAAAGGACTTCAAATCCATGGTTGCAGAGGAAACGTGTATGTATGTGTGTGACACTGGGTCCTCCTGGCCTGTTCTGCAAATGGTGATGAATGGGAGCAGAAACAGCCAGTATAGTGTGAGTCTGTAAACTAGTGCTTGGGGCTTGCATCTGGAATAGCAGAGACTTGGATTCTAGTTCTTGCTTTAAAATCACTTTCTCTGCTTTACCTTGGAGTTTTTAACTTCATGTTTAATGGGTGTCTCTGGCCCCATAATACTTTAAATCTGTTCTGCTCAGTGACACAGCTGTAATGAAAGAAAAGAAAAGACATCCTCTGGTTTTGACTACATATATTGATGGACTCCATTGTAACTCAGTAATTTCTGTAGCCAAAAGCAGCATCAGTGGGTTTTACGGAAAATAACTGCTCTGTCTGCCATAGATGGGGAAGAGCCATGGTGACATTGTTGCAAAATATTCTAATTTAAACTAAATTTTACAGTTTACAAGGTTATATACGTTATTTAATTTAATAAAGTTGGAAACCCAGAAAATCTGTCAGGCACATAGGCCCTTTTTAAGACTGAAATACAAGAAGCAAACTTTGAACCAAAGTAAACTGAGAACAGTTACTGTCAGTCTAATTTGATGTCAGTCAGCTAAATCATTTCCAAGGAAAGGTGGTTGGTATTGTGTAGTAGAGAATGTTGATAAGAGGCAGAAGATTAAGTGGTTATTCTTTAGGGACAGAGTAAAGGGTAATTAATCACATTTGTAGAGAGAGATAGGCTGTGTGGAGACCTCATAGCAGTCTTCCAGTATCTGAAGGGAGCCTGCAGGGATGCTGGAGAGGGACTCTTCATCAGGGACTGTAGCGATAGAACAAGGGGGAATGGATTGAAACTTAAACAGGAGAAGTTTAGATTGGATATAAGGAAGAAGTTCTTTACTGTGAGGGTGGTGAGGTGCTGGAACAGATTGCCCAAAGAAGTGGTAAACCCTCCATCCGTGGCAGTGTTCAAGGCCAGGTTGGACGGAGCCTTGGGCGACATGGTCTAGTGTGAGGCATCCCTGCTCATGGCAGGGGGGTTGGAACTTGATGATCTGAAGGTCTTTTCCAACCCTAACTATTCTATGATTCTATGATTCTATACTTAACCCAGCACCTCCTGCAAGCCTGAAAGGCCAGAAAACAGTTATTTCACTGATTTTGCATCAGTGGTGTATTTGTTGTTTGTTACCTTGTAAGAAAATACACAGAGTACTTAGTCAGCTTCCGTGCGTAAATATTTTGTAACTTAATGGCAAACTGTAGGATAAAGCAAATATTTTTGACTGCTGTCCAGAGTGAAAGAGAATGTTTATTGTTGGTACTTGGAATTTCTAACAGCATTATCAGCTAAAGTAAGTTTAGAGAACTCTTCTGTAGTTCCAAAATCCTTAACTAGGAGATGCTGGAAAATGCTGACCTTCATGTTTGGGAGCTTACAAGAAGGATGTTTTGCAATATATTTTGATACCTTATGACCTTTTGTAATAAATACTATCATGTTCCTGGTTCTGTGTCTTGCAAGAGCAGTCTTCCAGGCAAAATACTTCCGTGTTTGTTTGGAGTTACTAATGGAACTGGTATGTGCAGAATTCTCTTGTTACTTTCTCATTTCTGCGCAAAATGCTATTTCTACATCTCATAGTTAAATCCAAAATACATAAACTTTAAAACAGTAAGAATCCTTTTACTGAGTTATCCACTGTTTAGGATGCTAACCTGAACCTCAGAAGGTATAGATTTCAGTTGTTATTCTCCCACAAGATAAATGTTCATCTTTTAGCACTGCAATGTTCAGTGTACTTTGATGTGCATATGTGAGTTGGGCAACTCTGCTCCTTACCTAAAGGTATAAAGGTGAGTCAGGCACTATGGTTTGACTATTATAATAGTAGTATTTTTTTACTGATGGAAGAATTCTGCTTAGTTTTCCAGTTGTGGAAATCTATTTGATCTGCAGGGCTTGTGTTCTCACACTGACATAGCTTGGCTCATCAGAGAGTTTTACTGATACTTGTGGGTTGGTAACAGACCTACCAGTGGTCTGCAACTGTTCTTAAGTGCTGTACCTCCGGTAGGACAGGTGTTCGTCTTCATGAATAGTCCTATTAGTTCTGCCAGTGGGTTGAATTAGGCTGTTTGATTACAGGCATTGACTCCCATTGCAAACAAGTACTAGCAGTCCCTGTTTCACAGCTGAGTACGCTGCCTACAAACAGGGAGTTTAGGTGCTTGGAGATACTAAGCCTTAATTGGCATTAAGGCGTATACAAACTGTAATCCCATTGACTCTCCTTCGCTGCAGACCAATCTCAGTTCCATGCTGGTCATTTCTCACAAGCAGTCAGTCGGTTTCATAATCCGCCCAAGAAAACTGAAAACCTGTCCCACCTTGCACCGAACACATCTATCCACCATGTTTCTGTGAGTTACAGTGCTCCTTTGAAGCTCTCTATGAAATTCTGATCCTTAGGGAGAATCCTCTCACACTTTCATAAATACCTGGAAAGATTTATCATGTCAATCTAAAGGTGTGATGCTGAGCACTGTTTGTGGAGTCAGTCTGGAAGTCACACTCCCAGTAATTCTCTGCATCCCAGTAACACTGTGCATCACTGTAACTGTGCACTGCTGAGACACAGATGTGTGTTCAGCCATGTCCCACCAGAAGGCTGCCTTGACTCTGTAGGCACCATCTTCAGTTTGCTTGCAAGAAAACAGCAAGAAAAGATTCCTAGTACCTGAATTTCGCTAGATGTTCAACTATAGGGGTGTGTTCATTAAAGCTTTCAGGGCAGCCTGAGATCCAGTGGCATATTTTTTCATCAATCAAAGCAAGATGTCAGCTCCCTGTGCTGGCAGTAGAGACAACCCAAAATATGTTGGAGTACAATCAGAAAACTTGCCTATCCTAGCAGCTGGGAAGCAACAGGCTGGGGTCATGCACAATTCTGATAACACCATAAATCATTCTGAAACAGAGTGTAACAAAGCATTCATCTGATCACCCATCACTGCTAATATGTGCTGTATTTTTAATGATATATTTTGATATCAACCTGAGACTCCAACATCAGTCTCTGCTTCTGTTTATAAACCACTGGACTACTTCCCTACATGGAAGTAACACACCCTTAGCACCTAGCAGACATGTCCAGTGCTTCCCAGATAATTTCTGGATCCTTCTTTCTCATCCATATTTTACTATGCTTGATTCTATCAGACTTGGAATTACACTTTCCTCAAACCAAACTGTATATTCTTCCCCTGTTGTTTCTTCCCTATTTAGAACCCTGTCATACTGCAGCGAAGCAAGGATTACAACTGTAACCTTATAAATCCTATAGTACAATGTGATTTCAGTCTACTCAGAGATTCTAGTTAGTTGCCTTTTTATAAATAACTAATTGTTAGAAATTGGAAAATACGATTAAATCCCTTCTGGTTTTAGAGCATGTGTAAAATTTATCTTTTGATATCATGTTTTCTTTTCCTTGACATTTTATTAGATTGTCTGTGCTCTAACAAAGACTTTCTATCCTTGGATCTCAAATTCTTGTCTGCCTCAATCACTGTCAGGCTTAATGATGCATATTCTGACTACCCAGTGATTTTCTTATTGATAGATTCTTGAGATTATTGATAGATACTTGAGATACAAGCACAAGGTCAAGTCTGTGTATTAAACAGAAACTAGCCTGAGAAGGAGAGAAGATAGGTATGTAAAAGAACTACAGCCAGTTGATTTGCCACTGAAAGAATCTGTGTGTGCTCCGAGGTGAGGGTCTGCTTTTTGCAATGTTCTTATGTTTCTTCCAGGATAGGGAAAAATCTCCAGTCCCAAAAGCAATCTACAGCATACGGAAATATCTCCTGTACTGGTGTATCACTTCACCAGGTTGATTTTGCAAAGGCTAATGGCTGTTCTAGGTCAGGGCATACACCTGTTCTTTGTTAATAATGGTTCTTTGAATACCTTGTTTGGCTTCTGTAGTAACCTCTACCAACAAATAGGTCCTGTTCACTCACCAAAGAAAGATGTGACTCTAAGCACTTTGGTCAGGTACGTTTTTAATAATGTTTGTAGAGTTGTATGTAAATACCAGCTTGGGCTTATGTCAATATCTGTGAGGCAGAACGTGTCAGGAGGCCTCGACTCCCACTGAAATCAGTGGATTTAACCACATTGGACTCATCCCAAACTTCAGAGACCACATTCCCCATGATGAAAAGCGCCAGTTTAACACACAGGGTAGAAACTGCTCATTTTATCTGCTCCGTGCCCTAACTAGCTCTGAAACTTTTGCATTTGTGCTGCCTGAGCTACAAATA
Source organism: Psittacus erithacus (assembly GCA_009867235.2). Taxonomy (NCBI): domain Eukaryota; kingdom Metazoa; phylum Chordata; class Aves; order Psittaciformes; family Psittacidae; genus Psittacus; species Psittacus erithacus. Next base: position 54,041 of record WYDI02007751.1, on the reverse strand, counting down.
AGCAGCCTGGCTTGAGTTTATTTCTGGTCCTGAATAAGTCAGTAGAACTCGGTAGGATTTCAGGGCTCTGATCCCACTGCAGAATCAAGACTTAGGAACAGGCAAATGAAACTACTTTCTCAGGGGAAAACAGAGAAGGGTTTTAGATAGATTCGTCTTCCGCTTTTTTCCTTCTCTAGGACAGTTTGACAAAGACAGAGATTGACCTCAGTTAATGTTTGTGGGGACTGTGGGGTAAGTGAAGGTTTAGGGTGAAATTTAGTAAACATCATGAGGTTGGGAGGGAGGGGGTGGTGTCTTCCACATTTGTTGGGAAATACTTGCTCCTCCAGAGAAGAATAATTTTAATCTGCATTGGCCTTTCTGCATGAAGAGTTTCAAGAGAAAATTGTTATACGTTAAATTAAAATTCACACTTCTGTTACATTTCCCAATTGCCTTGATTGTGGAGATTAAATACGGGGTGGGGGGGTGGGGAGAGGTGGAAATGTTAGTAAAATGGAAGATGGTAACATGGACTTTCCACACCATTAACCGGCAGCTCATATGAGTCTATAGGATGGCTTCAGAGAGTATGTTAATGGAAAGGTAAAACAAAGCAAAAATTATGATACCTTGTCCTTGTGCTGTATCTATGCAAGAAACAATTTTTCTGTGCACTTTTGGAAACTCTAATGTAAGATGTGTCACAAGCCTAATTGAATAATGTTATGACTGTTAGATATTCTAGAAGGAAGTATACTGATTGTCTGCTGACTATTCGAGTTGCAGTCCCAGATAAAGAAAGTTACTGCTTGTTTACAGATTCCAGTTCTTTGAGGCTGGGGCTTCTATGAACTGAGCCAAAATTCTTGTGTGTTGCAAAAGCTTAACACAGGCTGCAGATTACCAGTTACTCTTCAGCCCAGTGTCTACTTTTGCTTGGGCATAGAAAAATAGCCCATGTCAGGGTATTTTAATGTTGGTAATAACTGTGGAAATCTTGCTAAAACACTGGAAGTTATGAAAGTAGTATGAATGAATAGTAGTATTATGATACTATGATATTATGACTACTATTATGATAGTAGTGTGAATATCAAATGGTGTTAAATAGAGCCGTTATTCAACTGAAAACACTAGAAACCCATGATAGTACTAGTATGCTTATATTACAAGATCAGGACTTTGTCCTGTAAGTGAGAAGCATCTGAGATTTACTCCAGAATACCGAGTTCAGGACACCTATGCTGCATTATAGTGGCTCCTTTGATAGACTTCCTATAGAACTCAGAGATGTGGGCATTCTCCTGCTATTCCAACACAGGTCTGCCCTGGGGAGCCTGCAGCCTGTATGCTGCACTGCTTTGGATGCTGAGCCACACTGGTCACAATCTTGTGCAACCTCAAGCCATTCCCCTCGCCTTAGTTGCATACTGTGTTGTGAATGTTTAGTGATCTTGATTGTAGCAGCAAGGCACCCTTAAAAGATGGCATAGACCTGACCAGTAAATGTTTTCCAAATTAGGAACAGTGCCGTTACCTGCCCTATCCCTACCCCCCTCCTGCTATTCCCCATAAGGGCTGTTTGCATTCCAGCAGTGGGAGGAGTGACACAGGACATGTCGCTTCAGGTATTTAGGAGCCTCCAGAATGAAAAGCCAGCCAAAAATACAGGCTTTTCTTATTATGGTTTGATATTGCTATGTTGTTGCCATTGCAAAGTGCAAATGCAGACCACTTCTGAAGATCAGGCTTCTTATAATGGGGGTTTGGAGTTGGAAACCTGATTTCTAACATGTATCCTCCTGTGCTCTGGCTTCTCCATCACTGAAATGGCAATGGCAGCTGTAATACTTTGAGACATCTGTGTTACTGATGTCAGGCAGTATTTCTAATGAACAAAGGACCACATCCAAATGTCGTTCTCTGTTTTGCTTTCAGGCTGTAGCAAAGCTGATGTCAGTGGATTGCCGTTGTCATGGTGTTTCTGGGTCCTGTGCTGTGAAAACTTGTTGGAAAACAATGTCCTCCTTTGAAAAGATTGGCCGTTTTTTAAAGGATAAGTATGAAAACAGCATACAAATATCAGACAGACTGAAAAAAAGGCTACGCAGGAAAGAGAAAAGCCAACGAAAAATACCAATTGGGAAAGAAGACCTGCTGTATGTGAACAAATCACCCAACTATTGTGTCGAAGACCAAAAACTGGGGATCCCTGGAACTCAGGGAAGGGAATGTAACCGCACCTCGGAGGGACCTGATGGCTGCAACCTCCTCTGCTGTGGGCGCGGGTACAACACCCATGTTGTCAGGCACGTGGAGAGGTGTGAGTGCAAGTTTGTGTGGTGCTGCTACGTGCGCTGCCGGAGATGCGAGACCATGACCGATGTACACACCTGCAAATAGTTACAGAGAACACACCAACCATCCTGCACTGTTTGGTACACATAACTCCCGCACGGGCAGCAATTATTCTTGCCATGTGGAATTGCAGGATTATCAGCCTCAGGGGGAATGGGTATTTCCGAACAACGGGTAGCCCAAGCATTTGACGTATGCAGAGCAACCGAACAAACAGCAGCCTGCACACAGGGACAGCTAAAACAACAAAAAAGGACTCCTGATGACACATTTGAACATGTAACTACATAAGCAGGGACAGACACTGAACTTTCCAAGTCTTTAATAGCCACAATGTCCTGAAGATCCATGTAGTCGGTAGATACAGTGGAGAAAACTCAAGATCTTGTTAGTCAGAGACTAAAGAGTAGGAGGGTGTGTAAGATACATCTGTATGTAAGATATCGACATTAGATATAATCCTTATGTCTGTATTTTCAAAACTGGGGCTAGGTGGACCCACTAGATGGTTCATTTCTGCAGGCTTTACAGAGAAAAAGCAAAGGTTCTGCTGTTGACCATAAAACCTTTGCTTTGCAACTGTTCAGAAAGCTGTCTTCTGCATAATATGCAGGAAACCATCTGGCATTGGGAAACATGCATGACTGCCAAGAGGCAAGCACTGCCTGGGTAGAGGAGGAGGGTCCACTGGCGTGGAACAAGCTGTGTCCAGAGTAGAGGGCTGCAGCACAGCTTGAGGAACATGGATAGTGTGCCTTGGGATTTTTCATAGGTTGTCTTGCGAATGGACAAAGGACAGGTCTGAGGAGGGCCAGAAATGCAGTTTGGTATTTAAAGGAAATAAAATCCTTTGCAGGCATTTCCTCAGTATGTGAACACACCATTTGTGAGTCAGTTGGTTGTTGCCCACTGTTGGACTGTATGCGACAACCTGCCATGTTCAACCATCTCGCTGGTGGTTTGCTGTCATCTTCACAAATATCCGTGTGAGATTCAGCCCAAAGAAATCCGCTATAAAGTGAAATGGTTTTCTAAGCATTACTTTCTCTTATAGGACCTGATGCCAGAGCTTCTCATTGGTTTGAACCCTAAGTAAGTTCAATGCACAATGTATTTCACGAATTGACTCACACCACTAAAATACTTAAACTGTCATTGATAACATTTTCTCCACTTCCATATGTTGTCTGAACTTCATTTTACAGCTGTGAAAGGTTTATTTTTATGTAATGATTTAATGCCAGGTTTAAAAAGCATCATGTGAAAGGATTTCTGTTGTTTAAATGTGCAAAGACCTATTTTTGATAAGACAAGAAAGTTTATATTTTGTAAATATTTAAATTATGCAAGTTATGTAAAAGGTTTCCAAAACTAATGCGATAAGACTACAGCCTTTGACATTTGTTGGTTAGATATTTGTTACTATTATAGTAGCCTTTAAGTGATTTTTAATTGCATGTGCAAGGGGGAAATTAGTCAGCAAATTACGTAAATGTTCTCTTTTTTTACCATCAGGGTAGTTATAATTATTGTAGTTAATGCACACTGATGAGAAACACTTACTGTGATTTTCTAATTGATCAGTTAATACTCTGTATACTGTTTTTGTTCATTTAAATCCATTTTACAAACAGTGAAATCCCAGCTGTAGTGGTAAGCGCAAAACTCCCACTGACATCAGGGGAACTTGCAAGGGCCTACAGTCTCTGAGCTTTTTCTACTCTAACAGTTCTTAGAAAGAAATCATCTCGGACGTCTTAGTTGAGGCTTTCAAAGATGCTTTGAGGAATTAATTTCCTAATTGTCAGTTATTTTCCTATGAAAGATGGTGACCAGATTCCCTGTGACTCTTTAATGGATGTATAGGTCAGGAAGAAGCAAACAAAATCTGTGTTGCAGTAACTTCATTGCCTTATGTGGAGTGCCTTAGGAACATCAGTTCAGCAACCAAAAATTCTTTATCTGCTGCTTCTTTTTGGACCTGCCCCCCACATTTGGCCACTCTGTCTCCATTGACCTAGCCAGATAGATAATCATGCTGAGGACACAAAATCTGCTGCTGTCTATGGGAAGGGTGCTCAGTGTGCCAGTTGACACAGAAAGATTTAACACCCTCCCTGTGAAAACGTAGATGGGGAGGACACATCCTGATTGGAAGACCCTGAAGAAATTTATGAGCCAAGGCTGTTCTCATCTCCTATCAATGAGAGTAAACTCAGAGGCTGTGCCCCAGCACCTATTGGCAGAATGGATGGGACATGCTCCTGGTCACTGGTGATATGAAGGTGTTGTAGAGACCGCCTCTCACTCTTTCTGAATCTGCCTTACATTAAATTACTGGCAGAGGTAAGTGCCTCTGTGCCCTGTGTAAGACTGCTCTGAGACATATGTCCACTGAGTTCAGTGTTGTGGTCTCCACTATTTGGTTGTATGAGGTTCCAGCAGGAACCAGCCACTAGGACTTAAGTGTGGAGACCAAAGATCTCTTGAAGCTGCCTCAGTGTGCATCTCAAAACTACCTTAGCTTTTACCAGACCTAAAGGTTCTCCCATGCCTCATTGTAAAATAAGGAAAATCGCCAGTGTACTTCTTGGTATGCCTTAACTTCTGGCAGGGTAAGAAATGGGAATAAAACAGTCCTGGACTCCTGGGCCTAAGGTCAGCTTCAGGGATTTGCCCAGGAGAAAAACCTCAGCAGGCTGTTTCTGTGGGTTTGAAGGGGAGACATGGGAGTTGTGAAGCAGCCAGTGCAGTCATGATGCCCCTTGCCTACTGGGCTATCCAGTTTTTGGTGCTGCATTATTTTTGAGATATCATCTACTTAAAAAAGAAAATAAATCTTTTTGTTCATGAATGTTGCAAATAAAGGACTTTTTTTCTGGTTTTGGGGGGGAAAGTTTATTTTTTTAAAAGGTGACAAAAGACAAGAGAAATGGCTACCCACCATGTTTATGAAAGCTACAATGACTGAGGAAACAAGGTAATGGGTTAGACCTTCACTGGCAGCAGCAGGAGGAGCTGAAGAAAGCTATTTCATAGGAGATGGCATTACCCTTTCTGCACGGAGGGCAGAGCACTGGTGAGAGCAAGTGCATGTGGTGCGAGGGGCTGCTGGTCACTCTTCTGCTACACTAACATCAAGGGTTTGGAGGGGGAAGCAGAAGCAAAGCTGAGTGCACTGAGGAGACTGGAGCATAAGCCCCTCTCTTTACCTTTCACAGCTGAGGTTGATGCTTGATCTAAATCACATCCATACAACTAGTTCTGGATAGGCAGCTTCTGTAAAAGCAATTATGGATGGGATCAGGATATGAACATAGTTTTGCAGTAGCATCACAAGGATAAAGAAATTAGCTGATATCTATTGCAGTATTTATTGCACTCTGGAAAAGCTTTCCTTGATTGAGAAAGAGAGGGAGAACCATCTGTAAGACAGCATGCCTCTGCTTTCAAAAAGGAGCCTACATATGGCATATGTGGTTCAGCTACTTTTGTGGGCATATGGCACTAGGATGAATTTCACTCAGTTTGATAGGGTGGATTTTTTTTCCACCCTTTTAAAACATAGTCTTATAATACTCTTGTATAGCTTTGCAATAACACATCCTTTCTGTTTGAACGTAGCTATGTGTGTGCTTATCTGAGCAAGTGAGATTAGAAAAAAATGGAAAGAAATCCACATTTGAGTGAGAGAGAGGCCTTATCTCAGCCCCGTTCCCTCACACTGCCCTCTTATGCACAAAGCAGCAGTTTGTGAAAAGTAGCAAACCTATGAAAAATGCCACAAGTTTACTTTTTGAAGAAAGGATAATTGTAACCTCTTCTGAAAGTGAACATGATGTATGCTATTTTGAAAACAGAAATATATGTGCACTGCTGCATGTTTTAAGAGCAAATTTGTGTTGTTGACAGAAGTGCTGACGTACTGAGAGTAGCTACTGCAGGAATACAGCTGGTCAGTTTATCAACATGCCAGTTTATCTGTGCATGCATCAGCCCCTGAAGAACACCATCTTGTCCCTGACTGTTGGAGATCCCTTTTCAAAGGATGTATAGTAAACAGATGTGTAGCGTCCAGTGCTGTCAAAATGCCTCTGTGCTGGGCAGCGCTTTTTGGTGAATGATAAGTATGTGAAACGTATGTGTAAAGTAAACAGCAACAATTAGCACTGGTCACTCAGAGGAAATGATGTTAAAAGGACACCACTTTGCATGAGGTTTCTGACAGAGCTGAGGTGCCTGATTTCAGTGAAGGATGAGGTTTCACAAGACAGCAAACTTGACTTCAGGGCAGTTCCTCATAGGTCAAAACCATCAAGGCTGGGTTATGTACAGTGCTGAACCTACACCAACTCACTGCTGCCTCAAGTTTATTAAAAACATATAAAAGGATCATCCCACTGTGGCAGCATTCATGCCAAATGAAGTGCCTTTTGTCTCAGTCCTCTAACTTATGGTAGCTATCACACAGGGTGGAATATCAGCAAGTATTAGAACGGAATAAATGTTATTATTTGTCCTAGATAGCCTGCCAAAAATGCTAATTGTGAATCCTCTCCTGACAGTATCCCATCTGTGCTGCCAGGTGACTTGGAATGCCCAGATCCAGCAGCAATAGCAGTGGTGAATGAGGTATCATCTCTTTATTTTATACAAGGATTTGCAATACCAGTTTTTAGGAATTTACACACTTTCACAATTTTTGCCATTAGTGAATCAGCACAGGCAGACGATAGCTAACAATACCTCACCGAGAATCACGGCTTCGCACCCGTATGTCCAATGAGCATTCCCAAGGAGGGTAGCAGTATTAGTAGTATTCTGACTATAAATGGAAAGCTGGGAAGAAATTACTTGCTCAAAGGCACTTGCAAAAGCAGTGGCAGACCTAGGCTTAAATGAAATTATAACAGCCAGGTCTCCTGATGGTCAGCCTAGTGCTTTGGCTACCTGGTCACTTGCAGTTGTTTCTCAGCCCACATAGATTTGAAAACTGTGACTGACTAGTTAGGACAATCCAAGTTGTGACTACTGGGCAAGTCCTGCTGTGGAGCCCATCAGAGTTTTTCAAGGACTGGTAAAGACTAAAATAATCTACAATTCCATTTCCTAAACATGGGCTCTATTTCTGGGAGTCAAATATGCTTTTTTCCCCACACACAAATGACAAATTCATCCTGAAGGGTATATAGTGCCTGTGAACTCCACATTAATGCTGCAGGTAATTACTGCTAAAATACCTGTGCTTGTCCCACAGTCTGCTGTTACACTGAATCGATAACTGTGTAATTCCACAGGTAGATCTGTTAAATAACTAATGGTTTACTCAGTGGAGAATGAAATGGGAATTAATCCTCTATGCCTGCTGTATCAGCTCTGTATCAGCACTGAAAGTACAGTGGCAGATAGGAACATGAGACTGCAACTTATTTCCCAGCTAGCAAATAACACTGACTGGTGATCCCTCTGGCCAAGGCTGGAATTTGGATGCCAGGGCAGACTGTAAATGGATGGCCTTCAGTGGAGGGGAGCTATCACTTTGTTTGCACAGCAAAGAGATGACACAAATAAAGTGTCTAGGAGAGTCAAGGCAAACACACGCATGGAGTTTAGATGCACTAACTGAACTGGAGAAAGAAAGGTTCAGTACAACGTAGGGTGACATGCCTTGTGAATCCTTCTGCTGAACTTATGCCTGCAAGCATAAGTACAGTTCATCACAGGCTAAAAGATGAGAGCCCATCTAAGGGTTTGGCCATTTCATTTTCCTCTCAGCCTGGCTATGTTTATGATTATACAGTGTAATTTTAAATGAGATGCTCTTTTTCCTTGTTACTTCGAGGAAATCCTGCTGTTATTTTTTTTGTATCAAGTTATGTGTGCATCAGGCAGGATGCACAATTAAAACGCTGAAACTTCTGACTGGGTAAGATTTCTACAATAATTTTCCCCTAAGCCCTGAAAATTTGCATTTGTTTGTGGAACAGAGTGAAACATTTCAGGAGCATTTCTGTTTTCTATAGAAAAAAGCTTGACACTCTACTAGGGGTTAAAACCAGACTGCAGTCTTATTTATGTGGATGATGATTTATTCCCTGTGCTGAAAGGTACATTGTGCCTCGTGTCATTAGCACAAAAGCAGCTAACAGCTGAAACAATGACCCATTCTTTTGCATGGACCAATTTGCCCCATAATGTAAGAAATTGACACTCTGTTGTGTCTCAGTATGTACTAAATAATATTTTGATAATGAGTTTTTGGAGGACCTATATATCATTAGGAGAATCCGTGTGCAGAGGAACACAACAGCAAGACACTATTCAACTCCAGTTTCAGATGGGCTATTTGGGGTTTTAAATACAATTCTGGCTTGTCATTGCTGATTATGCCAATGGGATAAACTCAGAAGTTACCTGAAACTTAGAGAGCTAAGTAATTAAGTTTTACACTTGCTGATTCTGGAACTCTAGGCTGTAGTGCCAGGCTGGCCGAGCATGGGCTCAGGCTCTCTACCTCCTGCCCTGACACTGCCAGTGGATTGGTTTAACAGCATGGTTCACAGAAACACTCCTCAAACAAACAGATCTGGCTCAGTTTGGAGCAGCAAACTGTGGCCATGGCAGCAAGCACTCAGGGAGGTGACCAGGAGTAGTAACTCCTTGAGCTGTTTGTGCTGCCAGTGTCAGTGCCACTGTCAACTATAATTCTATGGTTTCACACTTCATGTGCATTGAAGACTCCAGGTTTTTAACATAAACCAACAAAACCAAGCAGCATGAATGGAGAGTGTTTGACGGAAGTTCTGCAGACAAAGCAGCTAGTGAAATAAAACCCATTTTAGTGATTTCCATGAAAGAGATCTAGGCAGAATCTAACTTTGGGGATTATCCAATGCTACATCACCTCCTGTAGAAGTTTTATGATCCCTCAAAATGTGCTAACACAGGAGCCCTCTCAGGAAAACAAGCAGGCCATGTGCAGAAGGAATGACTGATGCTGCAGGACAGGCACATTTTCCATTGATCAGTGATTTTATGGCAGTACAAGTGAAAGTAACCTCTTTAAAAAGCCCTCCTTGCTTCTGGTCACTGAGGACTAAACTGCACTAAGGAAAGACAGAACAGTATTCTGCTGAGACTGCATTTGGGACAATAGAAGTTTAAGCACTCAAATAGCCATGTTGGGTTATTTGGATTCAGTGGTTTTAATTTTGTTTTTTCCATTTGCTGATTGTCCAACAATTGCAATGCTAAGAAATAGCTCTGAACCTCTTGCATTGTAGTGCAAGATCAACAAGAGGAACAGCAGTTACCAGCTGCTTTGGGCTCCTCCAGGGATCAGAAAATTCCCAGGGGATGGAGCCATTTCTGTGCATTTTACACAGTACACAATGTAACTAGACTATTACAGTGCTCTATACTGATCCCTACCTCTCTCCTTATATATTCTAAAGCCCTGAAAGTTTTCATTTCTATATACTTTAAAGAATAATAAACATACAATGTTCATTTTATCTAATACACTACAGAACTTAACACAAGGTGTAGTCACATACATTGCGTATTAGGGCTAAGATATAAAAAAAAGCCAGAGATCAAGATATTATCCACGAAGTTTTCCGATGGGAAGGATGATTCAGCTGCCAACATCTGGGAACATGAGGCTGTGCTGATAAAGACAATGCTGAAATATTTAAGGCTGAGGAAGATAATTAGTCAGAGAGGATTGCTGTGGGATTTGGTAGGAAAAAACATTTGCAGGCTACATTCCACGGAAGACAGCACTCCCTTCCACTGCCATCCACCAAGCTCAACAGGGAGACATGATTCTTTCTCATCTGGGAGTGCCTTTTTTCACATCAATGAGGCAGCTATATCCTGCTACGGACACCACCCTAAGAAAGGAATAGAACTTTCTGAGGGAATGGGTGGTTACAGATTACAGCAACTTAAAAAAGATGTATGCAAGATTAAAGGCACTGTGTTGCATATTCTAGAAAGGAAAAGATAGGGGCAGAAAGAATGCAAAAAACATCTAAGAGGAGAATCATCAATTTTTAACTTGCAAAAAAGGTAATGCACGTTTTTCAGCAAAGATTTGGATGGTACATGAGACAACCTACCTAGATGGGTAGTTAAGCACAGGAAGAGATATCTGAGGAACCTGTTTTAACCTGAGACTGTGAAGAACGCATTAGGTCTTGTTTGTAAGGCTGAAAGTGCTGACTACAGAAGCAGCAAGGAGGAACTGAAAGTGGGTTTAAGCTACTACTAAGATAATCAGAATGTAATGAAACATCTCAAGTAGAGCACATTCTCTTTTGCTATAGTTCACTTTTTCACCTCCAAGGAGGTAGCAGCAGGAGACGGATGAGACAAGATGTTTGCATCTTTTTGGCACATTGCTCAGGGGGTGAGAAGCAGAGTCCCTCAGGTCCCTAGTCCATCCTCAGGAACCACTGACACCTTGTAGCAGCACTGGAACAGGCTGAGCTGTTCTTGTGCCTTCCTACTTTGGCCTCAAAGTTCCCATCCAGCCTTCCAGGTTTCTTATTCAATTTTCCAAGCCAGGCCCCTTGTATTAAGCTAGGGAATAGCCTTAGCCTTGCCTTGCAGATATAATGCTAAGTTGGATTTCATCAGTAAAAAGTCCCATGCTTGGTATCCACCTTAGCCATGACCCAAGTCAGTTGAGGGAGGAACTAAAGCCCTTCCTGCCCCTTACAGGTTAAGTCAGTCAACACTTAATGGCAGCAGTATTATCTTATTTCCCCTCCTGAAGCTATCCACCTGGCCTCTATTTATTAATACACTCATTTCTGAAAAACACTCAGACTGCAGAAAATCTAAACAGTTTAGGAGACATTACATACACATCAAGCATTTAGTAGTCACGCCAATGTTCAAAGGAATTAAGTGCCACAGTAAGATATCTGGAAGGCAAAACATGCTGAGAAAAAGGAAGCTTTTTGCAAACTAGCAGTGGGTAAACTAAAGCTGTAAAAGGCTCTGCTGCTTCCAGAGGAATAGAAAATACAAAGTTTGCTCATGCAAGACAGTAGGAAAGATGCAGAGGGTATGTCAAGGTAGAGGCCCCTGTCAGCTTCTTTCTCAAGACTCCTCTTATCATTATAAAGCAACACTAGCACAGCAATTGAGAGCCACCATTTACAATGAAGTTGTTTTCAGGTGGCTTACATCCCAGCTAGGTTCTCCTGGATGAAGTTATACCCTTCTTGTGTCTTCCCCCAATTCTCACAACCCCACTTTCTGAGCTAAACATCCCCCCCAGTCCTTATCTTTCCTTCCATCATTACTCTGTTCTCAACAATCCTACAAGATGCTGCAAATGCTCCCATTGTCTTGCATAGGAAAATACACATCCTGCAGCCTTGTCACACATGGGTACTCCCACATAAAGCTACCTGGACAAAATGTCTTCATCTTTTCAACTGACTGCTTCCTAGGACCAGCTGTGGGAGAGATCAGGGAGGTTAGAAGAGTCAAATTAAATGCAGATAATCGGCAAGTCTTGCTTCTGAGGAGTAAGCATCAGAAAGCTTACTTCAGCAGGGGGATATTGTGACTAGCCTGCTCGAGGCGCAAGAGAAGAGTTGGCATGACCAAATGTTGTGGTAAGTCAACAGACCATGATGATGAACTAGAGCAAGAAGAGCCCATTGTATGCCCATTTCAGTGGAAGTTTTTTATTTTACTTGGAAAGTCTTATTAAATGTGATACGATAAAGCTGTGAGAACATGGGTTTGAGAATAAGAAGACTTCCATCAAAAAAATCACAAGAATCAAGTCATGTAAGAAGTCATGAAAGTAATCCTACCATTTTATTGCTTAAAAATCTGTTTAAAAGTTTTGTGATAGGTTTGTGATTTTATACCTGTCACCCTTATGACACATATTTAATTATAAATATTAATAGATATCATTTACACTGAAGAAAAAAAAAAAGGCACAAATTTAAAAGCTACAAAGGTGTCTACCTTTAGTCTTATTCCTTCTCCATTTAATTTTGTAGAGAAAATGTAAACCTTGTAATCTGATGAAAGATGAAATATTCACTGGCACACAAAACCAAAAGAATGAAGGCAAGAATAGTCCACAGAAACTGTTAATGCAGACAAACATGGGTTTTTCTCTCTTAAGTCTCTGCCAAGTAACTTCAAAATCTTGATACTATTCTGGATAGCAGCATAACTAATAGTGGCATATACACCAAACAAAACGGTATTTCTGTGACAATTCCAGGACTTGCACTGTTTCCATAATAGCCTAACATTATGAAATAGAAGTTATTTTCCAATTGATGAGAACAGAGGGATTTACTTTGACAAAAGCAGATACATCATTCTGACATGTCCTCCTACACAAAAAAATCTGAGAGATTTAACAAAAGCAGTTTCACTTTATAAGGTGCAGTTTATTGCTGTTCTACATTAAACTTGAGGGAAAACCACATTAACAAACTAAACATACAGAACTCTGAATCCAGTATTATTCTGGTATCACAGGTTATTTGACTCACAAGGTAATTCTCAATATTGCTTGAAATTTTTAATGCACAGAATTGTCTTGGAAGACATCAACAATAGTATTTTGAAAGTCACCCTGCTCAACTCACACTGTAGGTTCCTCAAAAATCTTTTGTGCCTTTTGCCCCACAGTACTAGCTAGAAGTTTGTAAAGATTAAACCAGAACTCACAACATAAAGCCCCAAAAGAGTACACCCAATTCTGTGCCAGCCCCTATTTTGTGAATACCAACACCATCAGTTACATCATACTAACTCAGTTTCAGGAAAAGTTCAAGCTGGCGCTACTTAAAACAGAAATTTCCAAAGCAAGCAGTGTTCCCTCATAGCTGTGGTACAAACTAAAGAATAAGGGCACTTAACTTGGTCCATATTTTCCATTAAAAAAAAAAAAAAAAAAAAACAACAAAAAGGACGAAGAAAACATTGTCAGTTAAGTTGAAATGTCACACAACCCAAGACACAATGCTTTCTCAAACATCTCACTGTAAGAACAAATTGCCTCAGATCACAGTAAGTGCAATATAGGTGGTACAGGTGCACACGACTGCGTACCCTGAAACAACATCCACTAGAAGCAAACATTTTCAAGTAAAGTACAGATCCTTCCAAGCTGCTATCACACACATTATTTACATATTTACTTCTGTTCTTGCCCTAAAAAAATATTTTATATTGTGCTTCTCAAGGCATACCTGTGTTACGCTAGCATGCGTTCTTCCTTTGCCGATTACTCAGTTTTTGACAGGGGTCTACAAAATAAGTTTCTGGAGCGCTTGGTATTAGAATAACCAAACAGCTTTAATAGAAAGTGATGCTGTCATTAAAAAGGCAGAGGACTAAAATTAAAAAAAAAAAAAAAAAAAAAAGCTCTTTATTAACTTATCACTAAAATCTACAATATTCCACAAAGCTTACATACTCACAGCAACATTACTCTGTTAAGAGGACAGTACAACATTTGTCAGGATCTGTTTATTATCCGCATATGCCATTTTAGCCAGTTAATCTACAAGATATTATTTACCACAGGAAAACTAAATACTGTGCTTTTAAGAAACCTGCATAGAAATGATTCCATGTTTCTTTTATTTTGGACATATTTACAAAAAAGAGTTCTACATGTGTTAGCAATAAATAATCCGGATATTCAAAATGTCAGTGCTCATGCACACACCGACAAGATGGTTGCATGCTTTAAAAATATTATTTACAGTACAGTCTCCTTCATAGCCCTCTCCCTAATAATAGCAGAAAGTGCATTTTCTTCCAGATTCTCTTCCCTTTCCTTTGTTTTCATTTAGTCTTGCTTCTGAGGGATACAGCCTTCCATCTCAACAACTTCTGGCCAGCCTTCATATTTGTTTGTGTCCTTGTTGTTCTTTATATGCTATAAATAGAAAACATCTACCATTAATGTAAACTCATTTATTCTTCTGCTTTAATTTACAGCTTTAAAAGACATTTTATTTACTTATTTTCAAGCCATGGACAAAAAGAAGACCTCGCTATTAGACTCTTGTGCTTTGTATTAAATATAACAATCAGTATTCACCACTTCATGTTACTTGCTCAGACAGGCGTATACTAAAAACAGTGAAGACATACTAGGAAAACATGTCTTAGGTTTATTATGGATGTTTATTTAGGAAGAGAAACAAGCAAGGAAAGGATCATCTGCACTGAAACATGAAACACTAGAGAAAAAATAACTACGGATACTAAATGTACAAGGCACTCAAACGGTCAGTTTTTAAAGAACATTATCTAACTTTGAATGTTTGCCTTTTTTGAAAGTTAGGGGTTTATTTTTCCACCAAGCAACCATCTGCAGTCAGGTAACACACTGCTGCCTCCAAGAGTTTGCCACTGCTCCTGCACTAGCTCCCACTCCCTTGTAAAGCTAGCAAGAGAATGTGCCTTCCTTACTCTCCCAGTGCAAAGCTATCTTATGAGTAATTAAAGAGAACTATGGCACATATTCAGCTGTAACAGCTAAAGTGTGGAAACACATTCTATTTCACAAACTTCACTCTGGCAGCATTAATTTTTGACAGAAGAGCAAAGCAAACAGGTGGGAACACCAACACTTTTACTACCACTTATCTGTTGGAGGTCTACCATTGTTAGATCATGTTGTGCAAAACACAAGCATTAGGCAGCTTTGAATAAGTTTTGAATTCTTCACTTTAACTGGATTCATCAAAGAGACAAATGATCTAGTTACTGGGATAATAAGATCTACCCTGTATAACATTTTTTTCTTATTTGTGAATCACCAAAGAACCTTTGCACATTTAAAAGGAGGAGGCTATTCAAAGAATAAATCTGAAAATAATCCTGTGCGCCACTACTGCAATGTTAGACACCCATCCTGAACAAACACATGGTATTTATAAAACATGCTACACCTTTATTAATGTAAGTTGTTAAATTCCAATAAGTTATAGAATCACAGACCTGTTCAAATGGACTTTTAGTCTTAATTCCTTTTCCACCACAGAAGACCCAGTTGTCTCTAAAGCCAAGGTTAGCAATAGACGTGCTTCCTAATTCGGCAATCAGTTTCCGTGCTTCATCATTAAGCCTTGAAAAGAACAGAGAAGTTCATTATGTGAATAAAATATATTCCCTTAGAGCTTTCATTGTTCTATGGACCATTCAGCTTTAATCTGATTAAACAGTCTAAATCAGTCAATACTGGGCAAGATTCATCTTTCAAAATCAGACAACTCTAGTTCTGAAATCACCTGATCTAATAAGCACTGCCCCTATTATAATCTCAAGGAAACAGCATACAAACCCATCAGTAACCAACAAAAGCCAGGAACACTCTTGTGAGAATTTATACCTACCTCTCAAGTCACATTAGCAATTCTCCAAGCAACTAAAAAGTCAGCCTTTAAAGTAAACACTGTTTACAGGCTCAAGCGGAAGTCTAGATAAGGTAAAAGTTATTTCAGATCAGAAGAATGACCTAAATATATGAAAGAAGTTCCTGTCTGATTGGGCCAATTAATTCAAAATTCAGCATACTGCCCCACAACACAGTTCAGTGCCTGTAGGTCTGAGCTGGACAATTTTAGTATGGAAGAGAAAATGATTCTGTGGGATTATAAATTATCATGCCAAAACCTCCAAACAAGTGTTCTTTATTTCTTCCTTTCAGTTACTATATTTGCCTGATTATTAAGCACCACACACAACATCCAATTATTACTAGTGAGATAGCTGTATTACTCAGCTAAAATTATCAAAACAATTAAGTAATTTGGAGGTAATTTGCACAGCCCAGATTCCAAGTTTCTAGAGCATGTGGACAGCTTATATACATAAATGTAAAAAACCAAATACCCCAGTCCCCAAACTTTTAAAAACGTTGGTTCTTCACAATTTAAATTGTTTTCAAGAACTAGCATTTATTTTTGCCATCAAACGCCAGTAGTACGGTTTTGGCTAATTATGTAACATCCCTACTAGGCAGTAGTTCCTGGATGTCAGCATAAATGGACAAATTCACCTTCTTGTTTAGCTGGTATGTCTTTGAAAGCTTGCAAGCTTTCACAAACATCAGCTGTGACTGATTACGGAAACATACTAACTGTGCTTATCAAAAAAAAAAGAAGGAAAAAGAAAAAAGTGACAAAACAAGTTAATGGAATGACAGACAGAAGATCCAGCCTTGGCATAAAGAAACATTAAAGTGCTTTCTTCTCCTTTTAGCAGCAAATATATAGACAATACTGCACCCTGCAGAGTCAGGACTTTGTCACAGGCAAGATGCTCTTATATAAAAATACAGATGAGTTGTGGATAACAAATTGAACCAAAAGACAATAAATAAATAAATAAATAAAGGTACAGAACACATTAAAAAAAGGTTAAATATTATTAAAACAGTAAAGGAGAAGTGGGGGGGGAAAAGCGCCTCTTAATTTTTACTGTGAAAAGCAATTCTTTGGACAAGATGACTTAAGCGAGAAGCAGATTACAATACAAATTCTACAGTACTTTTCATCATCTATTAAAACTGACCAAGGGAAGGCTGGAAGACATGCTTAAAGAGAACCAAAACCTCTTAGACTATGTCTACATTAATAAATTAAACAGCTTTAGGGTGGAATAGTACAAACACTGAGGCCAAAATGTATAAGGTGCACACTTAGTAACCTCTCAGCCTTTGAAAGGAAGGAAACGGGCAAGGCCTATTGGGAATGGTACCTGCACCCCTGTAACCCCTGAGATCAGTCTTGGAGTCAATCTTATAAAAGTGCTGGATGGAACAGACCAGTTTCCACCAGATTATGTGCTCACAATCTTGTTTCTGTATCTTGATATATCTGAATTTACTAGAAGACCCAGCACATACCCAAAAAGGCAGATACCCTTGGCGGCATACATTCAAAAAAAGACAGGTGGAGACAAATTCTAGGAGATCAGGTAGAAACCTACAGGGTCTTCAGGAACCAGGGAGGATAAGGGTGTGATTTAAAAGTACAGTGCCTAATATAAATTTATTCTTCATAGCTATGAGTAAGCAGTCTGTTATTCTGACCATATGCCCCACATCGTCTTGCTGCACTAAGAGATTTTCTCAGAGGAGCAAAACAATAGTTGTATGTACTGATATAGATAGCACTTGCTGACTATTAACCTCTGTCCTTTTCAGATTTTCACACACTTGTGCTACTTCCACTCAAGGGCCTGGTTCAGTATCTAATTTATTGTTTCCTCCATTGTTGGGATCACAAAAGTATACACCTAACAGTCCTCTATGTAAATATGTACATAACCCATTACACCTGAGTAGTTTTTAATCTGATCCTTGTTGTCCCCAAATCACACCAGCATTATAAAACTAATAAACTGAAAGCATAGTTTCAAACCCATCATCTTGGAAGATGGTCTAGTGGGAGGTGGCCCTGCCCACGGTTGAAGGGTTGGAACTAGGTGACCTTAAGGTCCTTTCGAACTCTAACCATTCTATGATTCTAACAAAATTTTATCAAGTGATTATATGGTAAAGAATACCTTTTCAGCATAAAATGGCATTTAAAAGTTTAAGTGATATTTACTATATAAACCAGTGACATACTTGGTTGCACCATCATCATATGTTCCCATTAACACTATTGTTCCATCCTGGATAGACTTCAGAAATTCAATGAATGGAGCCACATCTGAAGAGAGAACACAAAACTATTTAACAATCAGCAGCCATTCCATATTTAAACACCTGCAATGCCTTCCTGGAAAGGCTATTTTAAGAATATTCGTAAATGTACCTAGAAATTTATAAGAAGACGCTAAGTGGGAGAAATAAAATGCATCGGAGAACTCCATTTTATAGAAAGAGTTTCATCCATACTGTGTACAGACATAACAACTACTGGGAACTACTCGGGGGAATAAGTGTGTTTGATTAACCATACCATTTCCTCCCACCTCAACTATTTGTGTTTCTTTAAAGTTGCACTCTCATCACAATTACAAAGGTAGAAGTGAAGCACTCCATCAAGCTTAAACCACCACAGCAAATGGAGCCTGTGAGGAGTAGGAAGAAGAAAAAAAACAAAACAGAAGAGACATTTGCTTCTCTCTAACCAGCTAAAGTAACTGCACTTACCTCCTCCCCACATGTCAAAGAATTTAGTGTCTACCGTTTCTCCTGTTTTACCTGGAGAAAAAGAAATAATGTCATTAAATATAGCTAAAATTATTTTAAAATACGACATGCCAAAATCCTCTTAAATGACTTGGAGAAAGCGCTGCAGAAGACACCATGTAACTCAATTATACAGAATTCTTATCTTTTATTAATTTTGCTCCTTAAACAGCATAATCATCTCTGAGAAGGTGCAGGAAGACATAAAGAGGAAAAGAGAGAAGATGCAAACTTCTAATTTTGCTTCAAGTGGGACACAAAAAGCCCACAGTCTCTAAAACCAATAAAAAGAATTCACCCCATAGATTGGCCTTTTTTTAAGTTGTTTTCTTGGAAATAGCATAAGTACAGGTTGCCTTTAGTGCCACACAGAAAGTAAGAAAGATTAAAATTACACTGCATGTTTTGCTATAGGCTAGAAATTCCTAGTTGATTTAAACATCCAAAACTAATAAAAGAGGACAACACAGTAATCTTACAGTAATTTTTTATTTTTTTTACTATGCTGTTCACAAAGGCAGTAATTGATGGAAAACAGTTTTCTTTAATACATACATTCCCTTAAAGTTTGGGAGACAGGGAGAAAGACTGGCAGCTATGTAACGTGAAGGCAGTTATTTTTATTTTGAACAGATTGAGACAATTTAGAAAGGCAAAATAGGATTAGGCAAATATTGTTCAAGTCATGCTTTAGATGATGCAAACCTGAGCACAATCCAGAAATAACATGAATTTATAGTGCAGTGAAATGTCAAAGCGCTATCTCAGTGCTATAAGGAATTGCTTCCTACACAGGAAGGACAAAGGACAACACTGCCAGTACTGATGTTCAGCTCAGCTTTCAAGGTGGCACGCAGGTAAACTTGTCTGGTTTTAATGAAAAATAAGAATCCTGAACACAATTATATAACATGATGTTACTGAAGAACAAGACCTAGATATACGGACTGATCAAATATACTGATTTCAAGCTAGGAAAAAAAAAAAATGAGCTGGTCTTTCCAGTTAGTAACAGAATTGTTAAATCAGTTTCACTGCAAACAAAGCAACAGAAGAATTTAGTCTACAGTTTTATTAGTGTTGGCAACACACAAAGTCAAAAGTAGCTGCATGCATGCATCTTGTGTCTTTTTCCATTTTATAACTGCATTAGGACTTACCTGATGTACCACTGAGACAGCAAAAATAGTCACCACAGCACTCCATATTACTACACATTTTTAGAAACAAAAATGTGCTGTTTTTCTAAAAAGGAAAAAGGTACAAGTGCCAAAACATGACATTCTTTCAGTATGAATATGCTGAATACTTCTTTTTCTCCTCCTGCTTGCCTTTCACCATCCCTTAGCATTTCACCTCAAACTTCAGAATCAATTTGAAAATGAAAACAATATGCTCACTTAAAATGTCACTTACCATTGACCAAGGCCACATTTATTCCTCTGCCAACATTATTTTTCACTCCACTCATTAAACTGAAACAAAATAAATTATTTTTAGTAGGACAACTTTGTGATGTGAAATACTTCTGATTTCTAAATTGGCTCAGATTGTAAGAGATGCATAGTTGAAAAACCACATGTTCACATAAATGAAGTGAAGTCTCCTTGAACTGTGTGCTCTCATGGCACCCTTGAATTGAGAACAACAGATCAAATATCCCCAGTTGTATCCACTTCATTTGATCGCTTAATCATCTTGGTTTCGAACTATGTGTGTATATTAAATATGTCACAATAAATAAAGTGCTAATTATGTATTTTAAAAACTTCCTTGCAGTTAAAGAGCCTGAAACAAATAATAATTTGAGCTTAGCACAGACACATAACCAACAGTTTAAGCTTTTTTGTAAGCACACGACAAACAAGAATGTGTTAATTAAGTTTCAAAGCTAACTGAACAGAGGCATTTAGAATCAATACTGCAGCATTAATAAAGTCAAAGTAGTTATTTATACCTGTAATATGAAACCTAAATCCAAGAAAAGTATTTAATACACCGATGGGACCCTAAGCTAAAGGTGAATATCATCTTGGAGTACAGTCACACATCCCAAAAAAACTGTCACAGTCTCTAACAGCAATTACTTGGCCAAACTCAGAGTGGCAAAGGAGCTGAAAAGCAGAGATGCACTGTGAAATGGAAGCCCTTCAGAGCTGCAAAGAAGGGCTAATGGGAACATCAAGACTGTTAGCTAGGGTGCTGTACTGCCTTAGGCCATGGTGAAAGGAAGTACACTCCAGTGAAAGGAAGCTTCTCAACCCCCTTATCCCTTTCACTGGTACAGTGCAAAGATCTCCATTCTGCCTCCAGGCCAGAATTAATATTTTGAAACTAGGAGTAAGAGTAGATATAGAAGAGTTGAAGCAATTATATAAAATTAAGTCCTGAGCCAAGATTCAAGAAAGCACCTCAGTGCAAGCACACAGGTACACACCTAATTAATGACAAGCACACACTTGAACTCCATCCTTATAGGATTTCTTTAAACCTCCCTCTCTTGCTCTCAGAAGGGGCTGCAGATGTGTGCAACCCTGTTATGTCCAGAACTTTTTTCACAGTTGTTCTGCCACCATATGATTTTCAGGTGATGTATGAACATCCATTCTAAGCAATATTTTGGAAGGACCACATCCTTACACATACAACTGCAACATCAGCCTTCTCATGCTAGCTTATTAGGGATAGGCTAGAAACAAGAAATGGTCTATCACAGAAATACGACAAAAATCTTCCTCTCTGACGCTATCTTTTGCAGCCATGATGAAGACAAGCCAAAACATGTAGAGGAATGTTAAATTTAATAGACAACTATAAGGAACAGACTCAGTGTTAGCTAGTTATGAGAAGCCATGAAAGACTACGGGTCAATGGTAACTCTTGGCACAGTGACTTAGGTTTTTAAAGAACTAGTAATCAGAGATGAAAGAGTCCATAATTTTCCTGTTAGTCTTCAAGGTTATACCATCTGCCAAATATTCTGATTGAAATTAAAACTCTAATTTAATAACTTCTGAAACAAAAGACTTAATTTTCTGCTGAAATGCAGAATTAAGTTCTAGTTAGTAGGGAATTCCAGAAGTACTTTAGCCACTGGAGCATCATTTCTTCTCTGATCACATGATTTTCACATCACGTCTCAGTATCCATTCTGAACAATAAAGACATACGGCAAATAAAAAATGAACATATAAATGAAAAAAGGCAGTGAAGTCCTGAATGCATTCCTTTGCTCATGTAAAATTTAGTGGACATTTAACTTGCCAAAAAGAATTAAGAGCCTCCTTTTAACTGCAAAATTCTCTAAAAGTAAATACCAGTCAAAATATATCTAGCACTGGGCTGACTAAATGCTAAAGATTTACACATATAAAACAAAAGTTGTAATGGATTTCAGACAACAAAAAAATCCTGCAAATATGAATACAAGTACTACTAGTTATTAAAGGAACGTAGTGCAAAATTATCCCTGCTTCCTGGACATGGAATCATGAAGAAGAATACAGAGTAATCAGAGGAGAAAAAAAAAATAAAATCATCTTGCAGGACTGAGTTCACAAAATATCACTCAAAAAAGAGCTACTGAAGAGGAAGTAAGTTCCTTCAGAGCTCTGAGACGCTACCTTATACGCATGAGAGAGCTTGCACATCAAGTCAAACACTGCAGGCTGTAATGTGACAGTTTTCTCACAGGAGGGCAGCCATTCACCAGTTCTAGAATTCTTCCAACAATTTACAATCAAGTTATGGAAGGTTTTGAAAGAGAAATTAAATGTCTTGCAAGCACAGTAATGAAATTTATATAAAATGAATTAAATTTTCTGGTGGACATAAAAATAGACAAGTTCTCTGAAGAAAATCAGAAAGATTTTTGTCTAGGGTTACTGGATTTAAGACTCCCATAACTGTGCAGTAAGGTGCACACTAGTATTTAAAAGAATGGATTTCTTGCCAGCAATGACTTTCTTTTCATCACTTTCTTCAGTGGACATCCAGTAGAGGATTTTATAAATTTTTTTTTGACAGGAACAAATCTCTCCTTAGTTAACCAGTGAGACATTTAAAAAACAAAAACCACCAAACAACTTCCGTCTGCACAGATATTAAGCCTCCTAGCAACCAGAATGAGAAGGTAGCAAGTTTTATACCACCAAGAAGAATACCATCCAGCAAGACTGCATAAGGCTGCCCAAGGTTATGAAGAAAATCAATGATAAGAATGGGAATAACCTTTTAGTTAGCATGTGCAAAAGGTGAGCTCATGCTCACTTTATGTGTGCTCCCCAACTACACTGTGATGCTCCGCTGCAAACTTACTTCTACACAAATAAGCAAGCTTGAGCTATATCAGCTTTACAGAGAATAGTCTGAAATCTGAATGGTGCTCATGTTTCTACTAGTAACAAAGCAAAGTGAAACAGCTGCATGGGTGCAGCTGCAGGGGAAGAAGCTATTTCAACCTCACTACATCTTGACTGCTAGTTAGTGATAAAAATAGTCTTCTCTAAGATCATGTAAGACTAATCTTGCAGAATTACTTTACAGAGTAAAGTGATGGAAAATCTGAACCAATACTTTACATTCTTTTATAGATTAATTATGCTATTTACTCTATTACATGGGGTTATATTCACAGTGAAGTTGCCATTTGCTCTAGAATTCATTAGCACCAACTGTAGTATGCGCTATCTGAACCACTCTGTACTAACATAGCAAAGGCTGAGAAACAGCTGAACTGGAGTAGTTTAAATGCAAATACAAGGCAAAGGCTCCTAAGTGTGATTGATGGTAAAACAAAAATCTCCTTCTGACAATGCTAACATCCTGTCTTTTCTGACATGTGACATGCAAAATTGAGAGGCTAGATTACATTATACAAAGCTGCACATTCTGAGTGACAATGAGCAGGAACAACCTAAGTGCAAAGAAACAAAGCATCTAAAAATAAATATTAATATTTCTATTTTGGGGATTACTGAAAAGTATTCAGTTAAATTCTTTAGGCACAGTATTGATAATACTGTGTTAACAAGACAGTTATTAGACATACAGGATTTAAAGTCAACACCAAACTGTGTTTCAAGCAGTTTCTTTCCTCATTTCACAATTATTTTAAGATTATTAAACTTTGTTACCATCAGCACAAGTAACTACTAATCATTAAAATATTATTTTTCCCTTTTGAAATCGTTCTTTAAAGCAAGGTGGAAAATATGTTCTGACATTGATATTATGATACTATGAAATGATACTGTTTAAAAGATGACTTTCAAAAGACAACGCCATAGCACAGTTTTAGCTGACAACAGTTAGAAGCATCAAGAGTAACCCAATAAAAATATAATCATTCACTGAATTATTAGAGGCACAAGAACCAATTACTTGGAGGCAAGTTTGCATCTGACTCAAAGTCTGACTAATCCTTAAGTCTGTAAACCTGAAATAGTGTAAGCTACCTTGCATGTATTAAAGTAGCTTACATTTCTGCATTTAATGCAGAGTATTAAGCATGCTTCAGAAATTAATTTATAACACAATATAATTTTTTCATGCGGTCAAACTGTTGGCAAAACAAAAACTACAAAGAATCATTTAAATTATTGATTTTGTGGGCAAAGTGATCCAAGACAGTATTTGAGATACCTAGAGACAACAAGCAAAAATACTTACACATTATCTTCTACACAAATTTTAGGTCCAACTACATTCGCTGCTCCACTTGCCATTTTGAATGCAAAATGTTTTTCAGGACAAGCTTTAGAGATCCCACATTTGTATCTTGGAGGCTTTGTAGCTTTGAAAATGAAATAAAACAGGGTTTTAGAGACAACATCACAGGTAGACTAACAGAACAATATCATTCTGAAGAAATTCAAGGAAAAGAGCAAAGACAAAGTATATCTCATCTGCAGTTTCACAGAAGCTTAAAATAATATAGGCTCCTGCAGTACCTCCTTACTCTGCTGCTTGTTCTCATAGTGCTGCTTGCTCTGGCATGTAATTAAAAGCCACGGACAAAACTACACGTGAAATGCTGGCAAAAAAACCCCAGACTTCACCAGAAATTTAGGAAAAATCAAGGAAAGAGGAAAATTAGTTTCTGATTGCATTTAAAGTGTAATTAAGACTTTCGTAACTATGAAAATTCAACAGTCTTTCTGTTATTAGCAAAAGCAAGTCACAGCAGTAACACATGCATATGAATACTCACAACGCGCAGCTGCATCCAATGCTGATCTAGCTAAAATGCAAAAAAGAAAATTTTACAAGATGTTATTACTAAAATGTCATTTGCTATAAGATATCCTATAAATTAAAACCTTTCTGTAGCCCTATAAAAATAGGTTGGTTGACATGAAGTATGAAATATATTGGAACATAATGTTCAGATGTAAAACATTAAGCTTTACATGGCCGAAGCACAAAAGTGATCAGGAAAAAAATTCAGAAGCACTGCCTTAATTTATGGCTCTCCGATTAACACAAAGATCCATGGAGATGCAAAGCCAGCAGGGATTCGTGGAGGTGTGGGTACTAGAGTGAAATGAATTCCCTTCTTACAGCTTCACCAGGATAGGGTTCCTTTCACCTGACATTAGAAGCCTGCAGTTCAGGTCCATCTGAACCCAACCATTCATGGCTCCCCTTCTTGGGACAGAAAGGGACACAAGCAACCTCATCACGGACTTATGTACAATACATCTGCCATACTTAATGACACCTGTGCCCTTTCAACAATTATCGAAGATGTCTCTTGGAGACTGGTTCAGATGTCAGCTCACACTGGGGACAGATAACAAACCCCTACATCATGTACCTGAAATTAGTGTTTTCTAGTGAAAAAAACCTTAAAGTTGGTTTCAAAACAGACTCTGAATTTTAAGCCACTTGAGCAGCTAATCTTTTTTTGTGTAGGACCTGGGCACATCTGAAATGTTTTGATTACTGCACATGGCAAGCAAGAAAGCCCACGCAAAACAAACTGTGAATTCTTTGAGCAGCAGGAAGGCAGAGTAGCAACTTCTAGAAACATCACTCAAGTTGCCTAGTTTACAACTCCAGACTAACACTGTAAGTAGCAGTAAACAGAAAAAGCAGGTAAAATTATGCATATTCGGCAGGCAAAAGAATCAAACTGATTAAGGGTAGGTTAAATATTTCATACAGAAAAGAACTTAATACACACATTATATATGTATAATACAGATATAAAAAACCCCTGAAGTACATACAATAAGAACACATAACTTTTAACTGGAAGAGCCTAAATCAAGCTTAAAGCAATCTGAATATGTTATTCTTGATTATGGCTTAACTGAATATTTATAGATATACAGAGAAAACAAAGTCATCACTTTACTTACCAAATATGTGTCCTAAGTTTGCATCCATTTTTATTTCGAACATTTGAGATATGACATAAAACGTCAGTAAAAATATTGCTACGACTACTATCAACTTCGCAGCACCTATTCAGAAGCAGAGAAAGTTTCAGAACATTTTCTGCAAATGGTAACATTAAGTCTACCAAAATTAACGACATGAGAAATGTGTATGAGATTACACAAAGGGGAACTCAGGAACAGGATGATCATTTGTGGACTCATTAAACAGAAGTAATCGGTAAGAGAATGGACATTGTAACGTAGGAAGCAACTGAACCAGTCCGTCAGGTTACTGTACCAAATATATGCACCCTTCCCTCAGCTTCCTTCAGCTTCATGCTTGTTTGACACCACAGTATGCCACCTCAGCCCAGCAACCAGGAGAAACCAGACCTTTCTGGGGCTATCCAGCTTGACAGGATGAACTAAGCTGATCTAACTGTCTGCTGTTCAAAGGGGAATTTCCATCTCCCCCCCATTTCACTGCCCTGTTCTTAACTATGTGTACCTGCTTCCTCACTGTTCACTACTACTCCTCTTTTTTCTTCCTCCCCTCAAATGGAGCTTCCTCTAATGCATGGCCAAGATTGAGTGATTAGGGATCTCTTCATATACTGCAGCTTGGCTGCTTTGGTCAGTCAGGTCTGAGCATTACATTAAAAAAACCCAAACCAAACCCACCCCACCACCAACCAAACACACACCAAAAAAAGTCTCCTCACCTCCTTTTCATCAGATTAAAATTACTGACCTTCAAAAAAAAGAGTTTGAAGATTCAAAAGAACTAATTTCAAAAGTAATCAAAAGCCCTCCCCTTCCCTCTTTAATATGTTGAAGCTTCAGGTAGCTTGAAGTTTTACATGTCTAACTTTCACCAGTGCTGAGTGGTCAAACTACCTCCTTGGAGAAGAACTGGAACCACATAGCAACAGCAATTTATATCTGACACTTGGGTCTACATGGTACTGCCATGAGCACCACCATTTTTTAGCATAATTTAATAGATTTTTTCAGAATTGACTCTCAGCTTATAGCAAAATACTGACTGAGAGTAGAAGTTAAGTAAGGAGGCATCTGATCGACATCTTGCCTTCCTGTCTCACCCCAGTATGTCCAACTGCTTTAGAAGCAACCCTACAGCATGCTTCTGTTTCTCAGATTACCAGCTAAAGAAATCCTTCAGAAAAAAACCAAACTTCTGAACTCCAGCAGATCTCAGACAGCTGATGTGATGAGCTGTTCAGAAAACCTTAAAATAGACCGATTACTCAGCCTTCAGAAGGATAAGAGATGTTAATCCTTCTAAAAGCCTAAATAAAGATATGGGGATGAAAAAGAAAAGCAACATGAAGAAATACAATTTTTTTTCTTTGTTCGTAATTTGACCTTCCTCTCCCACTTTCCCTTTTCATGTGTGCAAGCACATACATACTAAGAAAGCACAGATGCAAACTTAACTGAAAAATATCAAGCTGGAACTCCAGAGATTATTGCAATTGAAGGGAAGTGAACCACATGTAAGCACTAGAGAAAACGTATGATCTGAACATACGTTAAGTGAAGAAAAGGTTTTCAAAGCAACACTGCTTAAAAAGATGGTACCAGACTTTGGAATGTGTCACACAGCAAGTGGCACTTGGAAAGCATGGTACTTCAGTAGACGGTAAGCAAGATGAACAAGAACTCGATCTGAGCACTAACCATCCCCTTCCCTCTATATCCTGAGCCTTTCAACTGAACTGCAAGCCCTCTCTCTAAGAGAGAGGTAAGGAATCTCCTAGAAAATTCTTTTAGCACTTGAACCAAACCCAGCCTGCCTGCCACAGGTTAAACATTCTCTAGAAACTGCTGTTATCTTTATTGTCTGTGGGTTTTAGCAAAAAACTTAGAAGAAAAAAGGAGGCGTGGAAAAGTAATATTCCAGGTGATTTAGCTATCTTCTAAAAATCGATGCATTTTCCAGTTCTTTATCCGATCTACTTTAGGAGGTTGCTCCCAGCTATACATTCTGTAGTGACAAAAACAAGGACTAATTTCATGCATTAAGAAGGTTAATGTGCAGCTGTCCTGGAAAAGAACGTATCATTCTCTCCTAGAAGCACCAACAGTTGCTTCTTCTGCAACATAACACTACAATTCCTGATAAAAGTGCAATGCATCAGAAACTCGAAACTGTTCAATTGCCACACAAGCTATTCTACTGCAAGGAAATGTCTAAAATAATACTTTCTTGTAGTGTTATATTGGAAAAGATCTTATTTTTTACAACCACTACACCTTCTGTCAAGTTCAATCTGTTTTGCAACCCTGTACTACAGTAAACTACCTCTATGAAAAGGCTTTTATAGCTTTCAAGCTCCCAGTAACCATTCACAAAGTTTCAGGCACTATAACAGTGCACAGCGTTTTCAATTGGGGTGTGAGGCAGTTAAGACATTGCCTAAGATACCAACTGGCCGTTTCCTTATTCTTTTAACACCTTACAGCATTAGCAGACAAGCGTATCAAGTTATGGCACCTTAAACAGTCTCTACAGGTCAGCTGAAGTATTTTAACCATACGCTTCTGCTTAGACCATCCCAAATGCCAAAATGAGTTTCATTAAACATTACGTAAGTGGAACAGCAATGCCTGCATGCCAGTTAAATTTATTTTAAAACCTTATTGTTACTACTTGTTAATGCTGTACATAAAGACTTATTTCACAAATGACAGAATTCTGTTTTTACCGAGTGTGCTTACCTGCTATTCTCATGTTTAGTCTTCAGCCAGCTAATGACACTACTGCATTAAAACCAGCCACCTAGGGGGAAAAGAAAAGCACATCACTGTAATGACAGCTAAATGAGTACTTTCACGATGAGTTATCAGTAAAAAAAAAACCCTATAGATTTCCTAGCCAATAACAATGATGGTCCCGAATACCTAATTCTTAATGCTCACAGTAAAGGGAAGATTTAAGACGGATTTCTGCTGAATTACTTTCATGTGTTATTCCACTAAACATACGTCCCAAAAAAACATTAATTTAATTTCATCAAATCTACTACAAATTCCGTTGAGCTTTCAACCCTTCAATCTGTAAAACAAGTGTTTGTCAGTGCTGTATCTAAGCAGTCTTTGATTTCCTAAAGCTATGTGGTAAAAGTCATCAACTCTATCTGCATTGCTTCAAAGTCCTAGCAACTTTCAGATGCAAGCTGTTATTTGGCAACATAACAAAGCAAACTATGCTTTGAAGAGCAAAGATTTAAGCATTTTAGCCTTTAGGATACTGTATAAATTGCATTTAGTGGAACTGAAAAAAGGTTATACTAAAAAAGGTTATACTAATACTTCAATCTATGTACTACAGAAACATAGTAACACACTTGTTACAGCAGCACTCTGAAGATTTATGCAATAGCCAGTAGTGACAAGGGCAGCAACCCTAGAACTATTTCAGAATAAACTGAAAATCACGGCCTATGAGCAAATACCACATAACATCCAAAAGTTTCTTCCTGAGAAGTTTACCACCATGTAAAGTCAGAAGGGGCCACAACCTACACAGGCTCCGCTCAAAGGCAACCACCTTCTCTTCAAGCCTCCCCTTGTCCCTGGCCTGCACCAAATCCCTTAATCTCTGCCTGCAGGGCCACAGCAGATGCTGGCTCTGCACCCTGGTGATGCTCAGCCACAGTGGACCCACGCTGCAGTGAGCCTGGACATATTCAGGCTAAAGCTTCCCCCCATCTCCCGATTCAAGAAGCACAGAGCAGACAGCCATGTATAGCAACTCGGAACTCCCAGCATTGACATGGTATCTATGCAAATCAGGACCTTCCCTCTGAATTAAAAAAAATAAATAAATAAAATAATAAAAAAATAAATTCTGAATTAGCATTTTGCTGCATAACTACTTATACCTAATATGGCAAAAGAAAAAAATTATTGGCATTCAGAGATCTTGCTGGATCATCTGTATGAAGGCCAAATTTGAAAACATGTAATAAACTACCATCCTAATCCAAGTAGCCATCCCATACCCTCACCACAAAAAGTACAGCAACCCTAACACACTGCAGTCCTATGCCATGGTTTCAAAAACCATCAAAAACATTATTTTGAGAAATTATTTTAAAGACTACTCTTAACCAGAAGACTGAAAATGTAAGTCATGTAGAGAAGATCACTGAACACCCCACAAGGTTCTCATAGCCTATTCTAGGGAGGAAAAATTGGTACTACACAACCTTTTGCCCTCACTTAACTCAGTATTTTCAATTTCAGTGATTTGCATTCAGATTCTTTTTGCCAATACACAGTCACTGTGCTCTGCTGCTTAACGTTTCCAAGAAAATGGTTAGCAGAGAAATAAGCAGGAAAAAACAAATACAAGTATAGAAATATTTACTTCTACTCCCTGAGAATTTGAAAATAAGTATCAAAGTCTGAAAAGCAAACCCATGTTTTTGAATGCCAATACTGTACTACAAGGGAAATCTCATAGCACAGTATGGAAATAATATATCTATTATATTTATGGCCACATATATTATATCCACACATAATACCTTCTTTCTGTGAACGACTAGTATTTTTCTGCCTTGTAAAAAGGCAGAAAGATTCTGCCAGGGCAGATTCAATGTCTATGAACAGAATTATTTTAAGCTCCTTTCTCTCCTCTCCCTACCCCCAGAAATACATCAACATTAAAATAAACACTGTCTTAGTCTGAACAACCATGAGCTTGTTTTAAAGCAGCACTAAAAAGAGTTTCCTTTTTGTTTTACTATAAACAAAACAACATATTTCAAAGCATCAAATGAAGGATATGTAGAAAAGCAAAAGCAGAAATCACATGATCCAGCCTTGACTGCAAGAATGCTTTTATCCCAATACCCACCATCCGATGGCTCAGTGATTATTTGTTGCAATTAACAAATACACAAGATGCATTTTTAAAGTGATAAATATTTTTGATTTAGAAAAAGTAAAAATGAGTATGTTATGCCTCAACTTGAAGGAATTTTAAAAGTGATTTAGAGATTCTTTTCCTAAATTACAGCATACCAAGAAATTGTGTGTTTTGATCCAGAGAATAAAAACAGGAATCCTACAGTACAGAAACTTTGCACAGTATTACCTAACTGCAAGAGAATAACTTATGAACGGCAAGTCCTTCTCCTATACTGCCCATCTTATAATGAGTTTTTTTGGGGAGTGTTTTTTTTTTTTTATTCAAGACATAACAGGAACAAAAAAAGACAGTCCATGAACCCTTATGGCTGCTTATAGACCATTAATCCATGTCTTTAGTATTAAACCTCATAACTGGAACTACAGAAGTGATATAAAAATGGATTTAGAATTTCTAGTAGTGTGTATTTTAGGATCATCTAAAAACAAAGTACACAATGACCACCAACTGAGCTTACTCAGATGCACAAAACCAATAGCAACAATATACCTTTGATTGCTGCGAAATACCAAATAGCAGAAAACAAAGAATACTAGAACAGTTTAGGTTGGAAGCGACCTTAAGATCATTCAGTTCCAACTCCCCTGCCATGGGCAGGAAACCCTTCCACTAGACCAGGATGCTGAAAGCCTTGTCTAACCTGGCCTTGAACACTGCCAGGGATGGGGCAGCCATAGCTTCTTTGGGCAACCTGCACCAGTACATCTCCACCCTCACAGTGAAGAACTTCTTCCTAATATCGAATCCAAATCTACCCTCTTTCAGTTTAAAGCCATTCCCCTTCATGCCTACATGATGTCCTTGTAAAATGTCCCTCTCCACATTTCTTGTAGACCTCCTTCAGGTATGGAAGGCTGCTCGAAGGTCTCCCTGGGGCCTTCTCCAGGCTGAACAACCCCAGCTCTCATAGCCTGTCTTCATAAGGAAGAAGGGAAACTGATGCAGAAAGTTCTCTCTGAATTAGCAGAACATGATGGACTGAACGACAGAGGTAAAAGAAAACCAGCAGTCAGGCAGGAAGCTGGTGCTGCCATACTGGCAAGCTGTTTTTCAGCCCAGCACATGGGTTGTTCAATCCCTCAAAAGTAGGAGGGAAAAGGTAGACAGCTCTCTGAACCAGAGAAGACAAAGAGTTACAGGTTATAAATAATTCTGAATGCTGGCATGTCACTGTCCAGTTCCCTACATGGAGTTGCACAGCTATCCAGGCAGAAAAAGAATTATTTATTCTGGATGCAAACAACTAGGGAGGGGATATGTGGAAAGACAGTTGGGAACTGCGGTTACTGGTTGGTTTTGCTCTTCTCCACCCATCCTTGTGCATTGTACTTTGTCCCAAGGCGGGAGCAATTTCCAGATGTTCCAAATTTCCAGCGCCAAAGCCATTCCAAGCAACCCCCATGAGAGCACAAAATGCTATGCACAGGGCAACATAAAAGTAGAAGGAAAAACAGAAAACAGCAGCTTACAATAAAAAAAAAGGGAAGAGAGTAAAAGGCTTCCCCCCATCTCTGCTCAACTTACTAACTTGCGTGGGGATAACAAACCCAACACAAATCTGAGGAATTTAGCATACAAGTTCATACAGCCACTGCACATTTTGATACATAGTAAAACTAGCTTTAATCAGTAAAGTAGCAGATACTTGCTTTTAAAAGTGACCTGTCTCTCAAAAGAACCCTGTCAGGTACTTCACACAGGGACCTAATAACTTCACTTGGAAAAAATATGAGCCTATAATTCTGCCAAGTAAATCATCATCATGTTTTATTAGATGATATAATGTTTCCAGCACACCAAGACTGAGTTCTTTCCAAGTCTGTGTATATGACGTGATGGTCATCAAGCAAGTTCTCCCATAATCAAGGTGCAAGAGGAAACTGTACTGAGGTGAGTAAAGTAATCAATAAAATACATACAAACAGTTCTTATTAGTGTTGCCATACTGACAACCCTGAATGAAGTCCAGATTTCATGATTTTGATCACGTACCACTTAGGCACAGCCTCAGACCTACTTACTGAGCGTGAAAGCTTTGGCCACTTGAAATCTACTTCTGTTTGTAAGGCTCTTTCAAATATGAACGTAATAAATGTTTTTATGGATAATAATGAAACATGCAAATCAGTTTACTTAATTCCCAGGACAACAGTATTTCCATTAGCAATTTGATAATGTGTGTAGGCTGTATTTATGAAATGGACACACAAAAACAAGCAAAGATGAGAGGCAACAATTTAGAAGGTCAAGATATTTTTGAATTCTGACCTTAGTTGATTAGAAAAAGGTCCCAAAATCAACAACGTTTAATAAACCAGAAAGTAATACACTTCAGAATGGTCATCAAGTGCAGCAAAACAGGCAGCAGCAATGAAAAGAAAGGATCCAAGAGATTATAGCAACTAATACTGGGGTCAACAGTGAAGCGCTGCTGCAAAAGCGTAACTGCTCACTGTGAACTGTACCAACAGGACTTCAGTGTGTGAAGCAAAAAGCAATTATTCTGCTCTATCTAAACAAACAAAAAATACTGTATGTGCTATCTAGACTTTTGATAGAGACCCATATGTAGTGTTTTCTATCTTAAGTGCATAATCCCCAAATGGAAGAATCTAGATAACAATTACATGACCTAAATAAAATAACTAAGGGCTACAAGAATTTGGTTTGCCTTGCAAAGAACTGTAAAAGCAAAAAGAGGAGTAAGGAATGGACGCCTTTGCCTCTTACCTCCAAGGTGTAATTTAAACATTTTTATGCTCTCAATACCCACTGGTTGCTGCTTATCTACTTGTAGCTACAATGTTAAAGAACAATTTTCCAGCTACAAGGACAAACAAAGAATGCAAAAGGCAGCTGTAAACAATCATAAAAGTCTCAAAAAAATACAAGAAACAGGTTTTCTTAACCTAGGTAGTCTACAGGATAAACATGTCACCTTCAGTATTAACCCCATATTTCTGCACTATTATATGCACATCTGTACCCAGATTTGTCACACTACATCTGTATCAGCCTGAGATGCTGTGAATTAAATTCAGAGGGAAATTTCCCCCCCCAAACAGGATTTAAAAGTTTGTATACTTTCAAAAATGGTCAAATAATATTATACTTGGTTTTATCTATATGCATTGTTAATATGAATAGCATGCAAAGTACACCGTACTAGAATCAGATAAGCATTCAAAATTACTTAGTACCAAAGAAGGAGGGGAAAAAAAAAAAACAAACAAAAGCTTGAGCTTTTATTTCTATTTCTTAGTCATGAGTAAATTAGGACAGTGTTCATTTTTTGCAGCACAAACTGCCTTCCTCAATGATTAGCAGATGCTTTTTCCTGGGAAGAAAAAAGCCATTTCACCTTTTCACACCTGTTAAACCACATTCAGTGAAACAATATGCTGTTTAAACTAGATCTGTTAATAGATATTTTGATCTGTTTTCAAGCAGTTCAGAGGAGTGGTGGTCTTCTTCCCAAAAATTACACAATGAATTAGATGCACGAGAGACAGCATTAGCTATTCTTATGCGAGCTCTAGTTTTAAACCAGCAGTTGTGCCAATCTCAATTACATAGCATAGACAAACAGCTGAGACAGTGAAAAAATCTTTCCAAGTCTAAATTTGAGTAGGAATCTAGGCTTCTAATATGATCATTTTATTCAAATACAAGATGCATTTCCTTACCAAGATGATTGCTTACCCTTCTGCTAGACTACACAGTTTTTCCACCACGTTTACAAAATCCATTTTATTTGAAACTGGTGAAGGGCACATATAGAAAACAATAACATCTTCAGAAAAGTAACTACTCTAGTTCAATTGTATTGTATAATCATGCACCACTGGTGTGTGTCTTCTGATAACACCGACTGTCACCCACTATAGGCACTCCTACATTCATGTGAATTCCACGTGGTTATGGCAGAACTTCACACAAGCTAAAGGTCTGTCCACACAGAACAACTTAGAGAATCCCGCATGTGTATTTTTTTCTGCCTTTGAGGCAAACAATACCATGAAATATAACGATTAACTTCTTACAAAAATGATACCACCTGAATGGTATTCTTCCACATACAGTGCAAGACTCAGCTTGGAATTCTGACAACACTGAACTAGGCCCAAAGTGTTTGTGTGTTCAAATGAGACATTATTCTACTTCTATTAACTGCAAATGAAACTCACATAAATTTAGCAAATGAAACCAAAACGAAAACCAGGTTAATTCGGCTACCACTGCATGTCCTGTATTGCAAATGCTGCTACGTAGTTTCACTACGAAAGGAAACATACACGAGAGGCAGCATTATGCCTGAATGTTTTGATACCTGCTGTGCACAATAAACTATCCCAAGTCACCCCTCAAATCACTGACCATGCAAGCTTTTGCTGATGGCATCAGTCCAGTACTTTCACTTCAGGCAACACACAAAGTAGTCAGCCTCAAACACAGAAAATTTTTTCTGAATCCTGGGAAGCCTGAAATAGAAGCACTAAGGCATTCTTTCCACTGAGAATTAAACTCAATCCACATTTCTTTTGCGATTAAAAAAAAGGGAAAAAAAACACACACCAAATGAAATACCCAATCCATACTTTGAAGACTCTTCCCAAATATTATTACACAAAATTTACTGGTCCATATATTTAAAACCAGAATTTCACTGTCCCTATAATCCATCCAATGTGATGAAGCAAACTGTACCACTGGTGCTGACGTACCTATTGAAGAGAACCTTAAGCACTATGTTTCATAGGGTTGGATAAAATCACATAGAGAAATTCAGTTTGATAAAATCAAGGACAACCTGCTGGACTTCATTCACCTCCCTCTTTTACAACTTCATCAAAGGGAAGTACATAAACCTCACAATAGGTTTAAGACAATGAAGTTTAACATTTTCTTCTGTCACATGATGAACAAGCTATCACGGAATTGAAGCACTGATGCAATTTCCACCTGTTCAAAAGTTCAAGATAAAAAAAAAAAAAAAAAAAAAAGGACAAATTAAGAAACAAATTACCACCTTGATTTCCTAGGACAGCAAAGTCTGTTAAGTCTTTCCACAGCAAGCAGGAGTAAATAAAGCTTTGCAATGTGCTTATCTGCAAGATCACCATGTCTCACCTGAAACAAGGTATTGCTAAAATCCAGGAAACACTGCAAATGCACAACAGCTCCCACATCTTTGTATCAATACAGAAATACCAAGCCTATTATCACAACAATGCATCACTACCATGGATTGTATCCTGCCCCATACAGTAATTCTCAATAGAACTACCATAAAAAAAAAAAGTTGTGGGTTTGAAAACCAAGTAACATACAAGTAATTACTATGAGCTGATATAAACACGCACGACCACCGCAGAAGTTTACCTGAGGTTATGGTTACAGTGCTGCAGTTCACACTGGGGCCCATTTTAAATAATGTTATCAAGTAAGCAGAACAGGAAAGCAGCATTACAAATACTTCCTCTATAGGTCCAGATTTACTGCAGGAATACCAGTCTGCATCTCTGCACTATTCTCCCCAAGCACAGTCAGATTCCAGATAGCAGCTCTAAGATGTCAGAAATAAGATCATCCTATGAGTGAGATTCATTTTCTGCACAGACCCCTACATGGACCTCATTAGAGCTGCACACCAAGACCACAGACACAGCGAGGCACAGAACTCCTGTACACTTTGCAAGGCAGAGAGGATCAAGGGTACTGATAATAGCAAGGTACACCACCACACACTGCTGCCAAAAAAATGCTATGATACTAGCAAGCATTTAAGCTTCTTCAACAGAAGTTCATCATGGTCTGAGGCTGCATGTTGAAGAGGTGTTTTCACCTTTGCTCAGGAGCAGCTGATCTTGGGAAGCTGAGGTGTGCCTCTGGGGAAAGTACTGTGGTGACAGCTCAGAGTACTGTTGGTATCTCTGCCTCCTCTCGCTCCATGGGAGACACAGACTCCTGCTCCATCACAGAGCCTCTTCTCATCCACTCATCTCCTTTGTGAGTCAGAACTTTGTCCCCTTACAGGACAGAAAGAGTGTTCCACCAATGAGTGGAGCACCCAGCAGAGACAGCATCGTGCATCAGCTCTGGGGAGAAGTGGCAGCAGCAGCCCAACACACAGAGGGGCCAAGCTACGCCTACAGGACACTGCAGAGTGGGATCAGGTTGCAGAGATGAGAGTGCTGTTAATGACTAATAACCTCCACGCTTCATGATGCACTCAGAATCGCAGCGCTTCTGTGGTACAGCCAAGTCATAGCTACTGGTCCACATTAGCACCGGACAGGCCATCATTTGGCAGCAATGAGGAGTAAGATGCCCAGAAACAGAAAGGAAGTCAGTCAGTCACATGATCCTTAACAGCTCTAGAGCGATTCACTTCTTTCTACTGAAGACAGAGACAGCAACAAAAATTGCAGTCTCTGCACTGGCTTCTGAACATGAAGGGATTAGAACAAAAATCTGTAAGCTAACTCCTGGCTGGGTTCAGTCTTCCAGAAGCCAGTACCAAACACATAAGCCATATGAGGGAAAATTAATTTCACAGAAAAATAAAATCATGGGGCCATGTAATTTTTAATGTGTGTATATACTTAGCATACTTGAATGTTTAGTTAACAACTGGTATACACCCCACTAACTAAAATCCAACACAGCCCCCTGCTATCCTTTGAGATTTTAAAATCCAACAATTATCATAGGTGGGAAAAAATACGTGGGACAGCAAGTTACTGCATGTCATCACCGATGGATAAATTTGCCACATTAAGTACACATAAACTTCTTTGAGGAACAGCATCCCTCAGTAACAGAAGGGTGCTTACCACAACGAGCTTACTACTGAGACACACCTGACATGAAGACACTGATGTGCAATCAATCATTGTGTATCATAACTTCTGATACCATGCCTCTCTGGATCATGCTGTTTTAAGATAAATCCACTGATTATTACAGATGTTCCAGTAATAAGCTTCTGCCTGAACCAACTCAAACACAGTTCCAAAATCACTGAGGTGTCACTGATGTTCAGCTGACCAGCAAGCAAACAAACAGCCATGGCAATTCCCTCGATCACCTCTTCACATACTTTCAAGAATATCTGGGCTTATCCAAAAGCAGAAATAAGTGTCTGGGAGCAGTCAGCAGCTGTCTAGCTTATACTAGCTTAATTTTTTGTGAAATGATGACTAACTGGTGATACCAGAACAGATCAAGAAAATAAGTCTTTGCTACTAGGAGATAATTACTTTTTCCTCACATAAAACAAAACTGGAGAGAGTGGGAGAAGGGAAGTCAGCCAGTCACAGGAAGAAAGCAAGTCTTGCGAATAGAGGGGAAACTAAGTGTGATATATTTTGACGTTAATTAAGATTTTAACTGAACTCTCATGAGAACTACCATGCTTTGTGCATATGAACACATTGCATCACTTTCTGCCATTAAAATTAACTCAACAGCAAAGTAGGGCTTACTCCATCAGCTCCCTCTGTCCTTGTAAGTCTACCAGAGCTTCCCTCCCTCAACCACAAAGTTTCTTCCATATCCTCTTGGCATTGAGCTCCAAAGAAAGCTGGAAAAAAAAAAAATCTAAGCTGTAGCTCTGCCTGAAAGTGAAGATACAAACCATTTCTGTATCACAGAAATACAGTACTGTAAATGGGGAGCAAAAATAATTGAACAATTCCAAAAGAGTAACTTTTAAGAAAAAAAAAATAAAATCCTAAGGTCCTCTCGTGACACATACAGCATTAAGAAAAGCATGAGGAGGTTGTGCTTGGCACCTATTCATAGGTTACAGATGTGTTAACATCCATATGAATTGAAAATTCTGGCACTAAGAAATGAGGTTTCAAGCAGCAATACCGGTTTAAAGTTATTCCTCATCATTGCTCTTCTGCGTTCTCATGTCACTGGGTCTCAGGCCTGGCCAGTTCTAGGAAGCATGGAATTTATGAGATAGGTGAACTCACGTGCCAGGTTGCTCCAGTCCACTCACCATTTCTTCAGCCCAGGGCACATGATTTTGCTCACCAAAGAAAGTTAACCCAGTACAAGAGAATT
This sequence comes from Psittacus erithacus, assembly GCA_009867235.2. Classification (NCBI taxonomy): domain Eukaryota; kingdom Metazoa; phylum Chordata; class Aves; order Psittaciformes; family Psittacidae; genus Psittacus; species Psittacus erithacus. The sequence continues at coordinate 15,061 of WYDI02007751.1, read as the reverse complement.
AATATAATTTCTGCCAGATTAGCAGACAACTTTTAGGAGTGTTGGGAGGCAAAGCACAACAGCACCAGGCTGTTAAGGTTTTTTTTCAGTCATCTCATGAAGTCCCATTGTAGGACACTTAAGACTTCTTACACTCCTGCAGATTGCATTTTTCCTAAACCAATCCTGAGAATTTATGAACAGTCTTGGTTTTAGATCAATGTGAGACTTCCCAGAGGGATCCTTCTAAGCTGTGAAACAATTACAATAACTCCATGCAGTTGACAGCAAAATGACTTTCACAGGGTAGTGCAGCTGGCCACTGGCAGAGAAAACATGCAGATTTACAACAATTATGCCTTAAATCCTAGACCTTCTCATCAGATTTTACTGAATAAAATCAAAACTGAACATACATATCACTTACATTAGGGCTCACAGTGACACTGATTGCCTATATAAGTAGTAAGCCTTGCAGCCCTTACACTCACGTGTCAACCCTCCGACTTTGCTGGGACTCCAGGTTTTAAAACAAGAACCTAAATTCTATTTGAATACCAACATCTCCCTGAACAATTTGAATCTGAAGGAACAAGTTCTTTGTGCTGCAGATTCATCTTATGGACATCTAATGTTTAAGCTACAAACTAATCGGTAAGTAAATTGGTATTTTCATAGCTTACATAGTATTGATCTATCTTATTATCTCCCAGGAAAAAAAACCCAAACAAACAAACGAACAAAAAACAAAAAACAAACAAACAAAAAACAAAACAAAAAAAAACACACAAAAGACACCACCTTCTTTCCTGCGCAGTGCTCTAATATTCCAAACAAAACTGGAAACTAAATATTCAGGAGTTCATTTTTAAACGTTAGCTTGCCAAAGTGCCACTGAATTTTCAAGCTCTGTATTATACTTTTTTTCTTAGAACACAAAGAATTCTCAATAAATGTAGATAGTCGCACTCAAAGAATTGCTATCAGTAAGTCAATGTCCAAGTGGAGACCAGTAATGAATAGCATTCCTCAGAGGCTGGTACTAACATCTCTTTAACATCTTTGTAAGCAACATGGACAGTGGGATTGAGTGCACCCTCAGCAAGGCTGCCTACCACACCAAGCTGTGTGGTGTGGTTAACACGCTGGACGGAAATGATGCCATCCAGAGGGACGTGGCCAGGTCTGAGATGTGGGTTGAAGCCAACTTCATTAAGTTCAACAAGGCCAAGTGCAAGGTCCTGCACCTGGGTCAGGGCAATCATAAGCACAAATACAGGCAGACTGAGCAGCCCTGAGGAGAAGGACTTGGGGGTGTTGACTGATGAGAAGCTCAAGATGAGCCAGCAGTGTGTGCTCACAGCCCAGAAACCAAATGTAGGCTGGGCTGCATCAAAGAGTGTAACCAGCAGGTCAAAGGAGGTTACTCTCCCTCCCTATTCTGCTCTCCTGAAACCACACCTGCAGTACTGTATTCAGCTCTGGCACCCCCAACAGAAGAGGGACACGGACCTGCTTGAGCAAGTTCACAGGAGAACACAAAGGTGCTCAGGAAGCTGGCAGACAGAGCTGGGATTGTTCAGCCTGAAGAAGGCTCAGGGGAGACCTCAGAGCAGCCGCCTTTCAGTACATAAAGGGAGCCTACAAGAAAGTTGAAGGACTTGTTACAAGGACATGTAGGACAAGGTTGGAATAGCTTTAAACTGCAAAAGGGTAGATTTGGAATAGACATAAGGAAAAAATTCTTTACTGTAAGAGTGGTGAGGCACTGGCACAGGTTGCCCAGAGAAGCTGTGGCTGCCCCATCCATGGCAGTGTTCAAGGTTAGTTTGGACAGAGCTTGGAGCAACCTGGTCTAGTGGAAGAAAGGTGTCCCTGCAGGCTGGAACTAGATGATGATTAAGGTTCCTTCCAGCCCAAACCATTCCATGATTTTAGGTAGAGCCCATCTGCCCAGAAGCTCTCAGGCTGTACCTGCAGAGGCTAGGCAGCAGCTTGTGGGCACCCCGAGGTGACTTGTAACTATTTACATTCTTACAGGTGAAATAGTCAGGACTGCTGGAAAGATGAAGCAATGGCCTGCTCCATTCCGAAATGATTAGATGTTATTACAGAATAATGCCAAGTTATTAGCTTGTGAAGAGCCTACCTGAAGGCTTAAAGCAAATTACAAAACTTGTTTTGCCACACAGACAACTATGTAAACCAATAGACAAACAGATTTCTTCATAGTTAAAAGAATCCCTTGGGGGGTGGGGGAGTATGTGGTAATGAAGACATTCATACCCTGATTGCCTTTTCAGTCTTTTAACCTCTATCACCACCCCAAAAAAGCCCAACAAACAAACAAACAAGGGAGCACATAAACACAGAACTGCTGTAGACAGTCATAAGACAGCCATTTCTAAGTTGGGTTTGTTTGTTTGTTGTTCTCTTCCCCTCCCAAAATAACTCTTCTGTTAGTATTAACTAAATACTTTTAAAAAAGAGGACCAGTCAGCTGCCTTCACCAGCAAAGAATTACCATGGCATCTAAGCCTGTGAGTGTTACAGGGCACATAGAATACTACAAAGAATACCTGGTACAGGCAGAAATCTTTACAGGAGTCTGAAGTTACGCAATTACATTATCAGTTACCTTCTTTTAAAAGTGAGAAAATGGAAAAATAAATGGGCTGTTATGCAGCTCTTTGGCAGCTCAAGCAAAAACATTAGATACAGTATCACTTATGTACAAAAGAAAAAAATATGGAATTATTATATTTTTTCCCCTTCAGAAACTCAGCAGCTAGAAACTAAAAGGACACAGACTGCTTCGACAAGACCCCTGCAAACCTGGATGCAGAGCACATTTCTCCTGCCTGCTCAGTTCACGATCGCTCTCTGTAACGGAGTATTTCGGGTTTTTGTTTAAGTCGAGGCTCATAACCCACGACCCGGCACCCAAAGGAGAAAGCGAAAGGATTAAGCTCACTTAAGAGCAGCAAGATTCATTCCGCAGAGCTAAGCCTTTGTCTCAGCACCCAAAGATGCTCACACTGCCAACACTTCACTCACTCAACCGGACCGAGGCGTCCGGCTCCAACGAACCGGCACCACACGATGCCCCCTCCATCGCGTCCAGGGCACGAGTAGCACCGGGGCTGGAATGGGAACAGCTGCCGGCGCTGTACTTCCACCTGGCCGTGAGCCCCGCCGACGGAGAAGAGAAAGGGAAAGGAGAGGAGGGGAAGAGAAGGGAGACCCCCGCCCGGCTGCATGCCCCGAGGAGTGCCGGGGGACGGGTGTGCCGCCCGGCTCTGACCCGCGCTCGGGGCCCCGGCCCATCTCACCCCTCAAGGCGGCGGCTCCGGGCCGGAGGGGCCGGTGGAAGGGCGAGACTGCCTGAAGAAGTTGCAGGGCCAGTAGCGGAGGCAAGGGCGGGCGGCCAGCGCCAGCCTGGCGGGGCTGCCCTGTAGAGAGGAGCAGCGCGCACTCGCGCGGCAGGAACCCCGGCGGAAGAGGCCGGCGCTACCCCAGGGAGGGCAGCGCTGGTGCCCGCTCCCCACACAGCCCGCGGAGGACGCGAGCCCCTACCTAGGCGGTACGGCCGCGCCGTGCCGTACGCTGCCGCGCCGCGCAGCCTGCCCGGGCCGTCCGCCGGCCACCGAGCAGGAAGAGGAGCGGAGCCGCCTCACAGGCAAAGGAAGGCGCGGAGGCGGCACACCCGCCCCCTACCGGTGGCGGACCGGGGTGGCTCCGCCCGGCAGCTCTGAGCGCGTGCTTGGGTGATGCCCGGAAGGCCGATGCTCCGGCGGCCGCGCGCGTGTGTGCGCCGCCGGCGGGCATCCCCGAGGGCGCGACCGAGAGTGCCGTATGTGCCCTAAAGTCAGCCTGACGCCCCGGCACGGTGGGGTTGTGGGAAGTGTTCACGCCTGATTTCGTTCGTATTTTATACAACTCTCCCCGGCGCGCCCGGAGTTACGCTGTTACCCAGCGGGGAAGGAATTTTCTGCTTAAAAAAACAACCAGGCAACAACAGCAACCAAACAAAAACCACAACCAAACCCCAAAAAACCTAAACAGAAACAAACCCTTACAACGCCTCATCTTTTTGATGAGTAGGACAGAGCTGATCTGTGTTATGTAAGAAGAAAAGGTAGTCGCTTTCTGTTCTTTATACTTGGCTGTGCTCTGTGGCTGCTTTTTCTTTTCCCCTTTTTTCTCCTTTTTTATTATTTGTTTATTTATTAATTTATTTATTTTTATTGGCACTGGTATTCCTCTACCCCCACCAGAAGCTGGCTTAGGTAGGGAGACAGGCTGGAAGGACACCGCTTTATTGTGTGAAAGATCTTTGCTGGTAGTACTCCGTCGACTGAGCTACCACTGGTATGTGTCTGGAAAGTGCTGGGGCAGCAGATTCAGGCCATTCCACTACTGTCTCACCGCAAAGAGCATTTTCCCAAAAACAGTGTGGCACTTCTGTTAGCAGAGAGCAAAGCCACAGCTAAAATACAGGGCATATCACACATCATCAAAGCCAGGTAGACAAAGGGAAATTTCCACGTCTCATTTTTACCACATCTGTTCAAAAGATCTCTTCTAATGGGTTTTAAATAGAATGCTTTGATACCAGCTGTTCCTTGGTATCGGATAGTTATTTGAGCATTAATCAATTAATTTCTTTAGTAAATTCTCACAACACATTGACGTTTCAGACATACTGTAATCTTAAAATGAGCAAAGAAATACTCAGTGGGAGCACTGCTCAAGAAAAGAAAGTCTTTATAGCTTTTCATTCTAAATGGTAATATAGCTTAGTTTGACAGTTATTTCAGTGCTTAATATATGAAATTTTACCATGTTCCCCTGATTACTTATTAGGCGACACCGTCAACGTAACAGACGAATAAGGTGAGTAGGGTAAAGGAGGCTGGCTCCTTTGGTAAGCAACTGTTTGCAACAGAAATATTTTAAAAATATTAAGTAGCAGTATCAAAAAAGAAGTATTATCTACACAATAACCAGCACCTCAGATTACATCTGTATCAAAGTCAAAGAAATAACTAAGACCTAAGAATGGCTGTGATTAAATCCTGTTGATTATTTACCTGGCTGAAAGGGTGCCACAATGCATGCCAGGTGGAGAATCACAGTTTTCTTCGAATGAGACAGCTGGCAGGAGCCCAAAGAAGAGGGGGTATGCCACCTCCTCCAGTGTGTCAGGGAGCCTCCAAGTTCTTATTTTCCCTTTTTTCCTAATTTTCCTTATAATTTTCCCTTTTTTCTAATTTCCTTTTTTCATAATTTGCCTTGTAATGCCATGGCTGTGGCCACTAAGTAGAAATCTTCCATAAGAAGTACAAATGATATCTATACCTATGGGAGTTTATTGTGCTTTTTATTATTGTCTGTGATGAACTGACCATTTTTGCTTCTGTAGATTAAGAAATTCAGTATGAAACAGAAGGTGTTTCATAAGCATATATATTCTAAATGTTTCATCATGACATAATGCTTTCTATACTTGCAATTTTAAAATCCAAAATGCTTATATTTATTTAAATCAATAAAACAATGAGTTAGCTTGGTTTTATCATTAAACTGTTAAACTCTAACGTCAGAAACCAAAGTGTCTTCAGAATTCGGGTACATTGGGCCTGAACAAAGATGACCTTGTTGACCTCATATCTTTGACAAGTTTCTGAACTATCTTTCTCATAACTACTAATTTTTACTAAGTGAAATCGTAGCACTGCGCTACGTTTTGTTTTTTTTTTTTGGGGGGGGGTTTATTGATAATGAAAACATTTCCTTCATGTAATTACAGGAAAGCTAAATGTGATGCATGCCTTATTTAGCATTCTAGGGCTGATGGGGATAAATGAGAACAAAGTAAAATACAAAAGCAAACCCTGTCTAGTGATTTATCTTTAGGCTGTTGATTATTACCTTTGGCAATGGATGTACTACTAATAGTCATCAGTCTTGATTCTCAGTTCTGTCATAAAAGCAATTCCTGGTGGCTTTTAAAAAGACTTTTTTCTTATATGCTCAAATTTCACATTTGCATACTATGAACTAATACTTCTGCACTAGCAGCTCTTTCCATGGTGTTGCGAACGAGTCAGCCTCAGACTGGTGGCAAAGACCCAGCTTTCTGACACTTGGAGTATCTGTGGCATACAAGTTGTTTTTTTTCTCAGCGCAGAAGCACAACCATAGGAAACAGTTCTTATCTTTGCATTTGGTAGGACTGCTATTGCAGGGCTGTGTTAAATATGATGCCAACCTTAGGTCATCTTTTAAATATTATACACAAAAAAAATGAAGAAAAGAGAGGAAATTTACTTTGAGAATGCTGCAGGCAGTTTGCCTTGGAGCAACTGGAAAATATGATTTTCACCAAGTTGTGAGTTGTGTAACTATAGACTCTATCATGTATAAGCGCAACATGAAGCCCACTCCTGTCTCCTCTGCTTCCTCTTCCAAACATATGAGAACATGTATGAAAAATTCTTCCTTAAATGACATTTTATTAGCTTTCTGGCTGATGCTATCCAGTTTTATGTAGTCAGTATGGATGTATGTCTAAAAGAGAATGTATCATTTAGTGTTTGCCTTATGATGTGGTAGATATATATACTAGATACCTTCTCATTTTTGTGACTTCTCCCCCTGTTGCTATCAGAAATTTATTTGCAAGCAGCCAAAATATCAGGTCTCTGATATAAGAAGTCTGAGTAACAATGAATAGAAAGGATGGGTAGAAAGTAATTAAAAAAATCCACGTCCATGGGATGGATTTGAGCACCTCCAAACCTTTCTTGTCACTGATGCACTGAATCTGATCAGTATTTCACAAATATCTCCTTTTTTCTTTAATGTCAAAATAAACTCCGTTTTCTCCTTTTATTTTGGCTTATTTTTTTTTCAAGGTAAGTGCACATGATTATAAAAGCAAATCTGTATGTAAATGAGCAAAATTCCACTGGAGTCATTAAAATTGCCATTGCTAAAATAATGTCACATTTTGACCACAGGGTTTCTTGTTTCATTTTCTTCCCTGTAAGTGCATCTAACATTGTTTAACTCATAGACTGACAGTACTAGCGACCAGAGTCTTCTGTAAAGTATATATGCAGGATACGTTAGAGGAAGCTTTCTTATCTTGTTTGTTAAAGTTCCTTAAATGCTACAAGGGCTATTCCTTGTATATAATGTCTTATTTATTTCCTTATATTCTGTTTTTTGGGGTTTTTTTTGATAAAATCAGACAATTTGATGCCGATGAGGGCAGGGATATTCTGTCATTTAGACAGATTGGAAGGTGATGATTTTCTTTTGCCATATGGGACTGATAAATATTTGTCTTAACATCTGGGACATGGATATTAATGCAGATGCAGTGAAACATTGGAAATATTGTTGGCTAGAGTTCTTATAAGCAATTTGTAATGAGCTAGAGACTGACACTAAATCTGCTCACCGTGATAAAGACCAAAATGTCAACCTTTTGCAAAACTTCCAATCTGTGGATGTGGACATCTTAGAGTAATATTTTATGATGTTACTGAATCTAAGCAGTCTTTCAAATTGCTTTAGAAGTCCTAAAAATCATTGCTCCAGTTTTAGATGAGGAGGAGCTGAGAAACACTTGCAGCTGAGATTCAGGCCAAGAACAGGCATCACCAACTGGAAACTGTAGATGCCCTGAGACAGACACACTACAGATAGTGTTGTTCGTGAGTTGCAGCAGCATGAGAGCTCTTCTCTTCCACACAATAAGCCTCCTCCAACTACAACTCTTCCTCACAGGAAGCATATAGAGCTTGCTTCCAAGTTTATTAATGCTTCATTTCAACAAGACATAGTTCCTGACCCGTAAACTCACAACTAGCTCACACCTTTCCCAAGGCAGAGCTCCATGCATCCCTGCTGCTCTCTCACAAGAAGGGCAATTCCTCCCCTCCCTTATTACCTGTCATTGCTAAATTGCCTGTATCCATCCATTAAACAGCCCCCTTGTGTGAGCTATCCCCTGACATCACTGTGATCCCAATGAGATACTGTAGCCCTGTAATGAATGCTCTGTGGGGTGTCAGACCTCTAGTTCCTCCTGTTGGCTCTCCATCCTATGAACATTAATGTACAGGCACTTCAGATGGGCAGGCACCCAGCTGTGCTGATTTCCCAGAAAAGGTATGAGAACTATCTCTATATATGCCATACTGGCATATATATCATACTTAATGCCACGCTGACACTTCCTTATTGATGTCCATTTACTTAAGTTGTGCTCTTTCATCTGTTCTGCTGATTACCCATCAACCTGCACCACTTCCTTACTAGGTTGTAGGTCCTTACTAGGTCCTTATCTCCCTTCTTTGTCATTTCTAGTTTAAAGCTCTCCTTACTGGACTGGCCAGCCATTTGTTAAAGTTGCTTTTGCCCTACTTTTTCAGGTGGATCCTGTTTCTTCCTAGCAGCTGTTGACCCCTAAATAGGGTCCTATAAACACAAAAGTCAAATACTTGCCATTGATGCCAGCTGGTGATCTGCAGTATCTGTCCACTCCTCTGCAAGCCCTTTCTTTCCTTTCTCTGGCAGGATCAAGCAGAAAGCCCTTATACCCTTATATATGGACCCTTATGTCCTTGACACTCCCCACCAGAGCCATATAGTTGTGCCTGATATGCTCACAGCTTCCCCTGGCAATATCATTGCTGCTTTTATGGAAAAGCATCTGAAGACAATAGTCTAAGACCTCACAAGTCAACAGTCTTCCTTCAGTATGTGAGATACAAGTCTCAGCAAGATGGAAATGCCCTTTGCCAGTAGGTAAGATCAGCTGGCAGGGACCTCCTTCACAACAGCAGGGAGTCTGCTTCTGCCATCCACCTAGTGCCAATCTTCCCTGGTGTTGCTGCCAGCTCAGGCTAGACTGGTCCCACTGCTTTGCTGGACTGAGCTCCTGACCTCTCAGCTGCTACCAGAACACGTGGTCTATTTTGTAGGTGCAGATCTGCAAATAGGAGCAGGAGCCTTCCTCCTATTGCTAGAAGCCACAAGCCTTCAGCTTCTATTGTTGTTTCTTTCCTCCCACCTGTGTAACTGCATGTGCCATGTGTCCTGTTTTTTATAACACAAATTCAAATGAGAGAGGAAGTGATGGACAGTTTCTCCAAGCCCACCCATACCTTAGTGTTAATCAAGATAATAAGTCTTCCTGTCTTACCAACATATACACCTTGTCAATAATTGTCATGCCTGGGCTTTTCTAGTGGAAAGGAAAGAATCCCATCTTGTGAGGAAACTCTCAGGTGATGGGGAAAAAAGTCAGGGCAGGTCAGCAAATATCTGGAGGGTAAAGCCTGTGCTTAGTTATATAATAAAAAACCATTAAATCCTATGTATACAGAAATAGAAAGCAGCCTGTATAATTAAGGATTCTGCCAGCTCACACAGTTGTCACCAGCATGGAATGACTGGACCCCATCCTTTAAAGCCTCAGTGATGAGTAAGATAAAAAGTGCAGAGACATTGGTGATCACCCCATCCCTACTCTCATGCTTGGCTGGACCACAGAAAATAAATTGCATCCTCAGCATCAGGCACAACCCTGACAAGGGTATTCTAGTTCTAACCACAGAGTGTTACAGAACTGGTAACTGAGGCATCTGACTGACTTTGAAAGTAAAAAAGAGAACTTGGACACCAAACACACTTTGTGCAAAGCAAATCCAAATACAGCTCGTTTTAGGCAAAAGGGATTTAGCTAGAGACCAGACTAAGCTACATCATTGCCCTGCTAGCACAAGGAGCTCAGCTCTAATGAAAGGATCCCTGGCAACAGTGGAAACTCCAGGAGCAGACACCTGGTGATAAAGCAGAGTTTATGGCTCACCAGCCATAAGATCACACTGTAAAAATTATTTCTTCTGAGACTAAAATAATGAAGCTGTGGCATTTCATACACTGAGGTTATGAGGTTGCTTTGCAGCTGCAGGGAAAAGAACCAGAACTGTGAGAACTTCTGGAATGATTTGGAAGGTGTTGGCTCCTCAGTTATACCGTGTGCTCTCTGATACTGTCCAGTTGCCATCTTCACGGTGGTATTATGCCTCTGTGGATCTCACTGCTATTGCTGAGAGTTTCAAAGTAGCACAATAATATTCATAGTGAAATGTAAGCAGACTCCTGGCTTTGCCTGCAGCTGACCAACTCCTCTCTCAAAAGCTCTTCACACTCTAGTTTGGACAGAGTTTCCGCCTTGCTGAGTGATAAAAGCAAGTGCAGTGAGCAATTTCTGTTCATCTGGTCACAGGCATGGTGACTTTCTGAGCTTGGCAGTTTAGGAGGAAGAAAATATTTCTCATTGATTGCTTCCTCCTACCACAGAGTTCACAAGGTCACTGAAACTCAGATGTCTCTGAAGGAGGCTTACCTCAATTGTCCAAGCAGTATGGTATGAGAAGCAGTTGGTTTTAACAATAGTCTCATTAAGCAAGACCCCTTGTCAGAACTGACACCTCCTGTTTGCAGCAAGACACTCATTCTTTATACATCAGCACTTTTACCCCTTTTTCATGCTGCTGGGTTCAATAGAGTACAAGCCTAATCACACAGATTTTCTGACAAAAGAACAATATGGCTTGCAGTGGATTTTAAAAACATAGATTCCTATATGATACAACTACAGACAGATTTTAATTCCAGTAATGACACTGGGAGAATGCTTGCTCTGTTTCATGGTAATGTGCTGTACAAATAGTGTAGGAAAGAAAGAGTTCTTGAGATACAGGAAGATGCAGTTTGTAAGTAATTCAAGGCAGGCACCCTGTGGTGCTGGAGTGTTTTCTAATCTGCTTTTGCAGTTTGTTAGGCTTGTGTTTGAATCTCAGCTTAAATACTAGCTTGTGGAATGTCCAGACAGCACAATCTCCTAGATTCTACCCCCTGCCCCTAAAAATGCAGAGGGGCCCACCTTCCTAAGGAAAGCCAGCTTCTTCAAGAGAGCATGGACTTCCTTCTCACCAGGTCCACACAGCTGGCCATGCCCTGTCTGTCGAGCCTATATCTCTGTAGGAAATTTTGCTAGTTCTAAATGATGTGAGATTGTACATGTACCTGTCTGAAGAAGTGCACAGAATGGTTTGCACTTCTTAAAGAAAGTAATAACAACCCTTTCTAGCAGCAATCCCAAATCATTAAACAGCAATTTTGGGTTTTACCATTTGCATTTGCCTGAATGTGCTTTTTCTTTTTCAGTTGTTTGGGGTTTGTTTATTTGTTGGTTTTGTTGGGGTTTGTTTGGTTGGTTGGTTGGTTGGTTGGGTTTTTTTGTCTTTTTTAATTTTAACAATATAACTTGTCAAAAGGAAAATCTATTTAGCACTTGTTCAAAAAATAATCTAGGCAAGACTTGAATTCTCAACTTTTATTACTTGTAATCAGTCTTTTATCTTGCAAATGGAAACAGCATGAAATGAAAGGAAAATACTGGAGGAGTGAGAATCTGTTATGCTGTTGCGCAGTTAGTTTCTAGGCAGGACATATTGAAGCTAAAGTAACTTGATTTACACTAGACAGAAGTGTTACTGTAACAGATTTGTGTTACAAGGCATCCTTTTGATGTACTTTCCTGCTTGAAGTACTGTATTTGTGTTAGAAATTCACTGAACATGTTTCTCCCAGTATACTGGTTTAAATTATTCCCAAATCATTTCCTTTTACAGTGTGCCAAAACTGTTACTGGTGGATCGGCCAAAGTCATGCATAGTTTTCATAGAATATTAGGAAGAAGCTGGAAAGGACCTTTAGTGATCACCTAATCCATCTTTCTATTTCCTATCAGAAATGTGAACTTTTCCTTTCAACTGTTGCTATATATTTATGTTATCTCCATCTAGTGATGGAGAATGTAGTTTCATAAGGGATCCATACTATTACCTACCTATGTTATGATCCTAACGTCTAACCTAAGCCTCCTTTTCTGTAGTGCAAGCTCATTTCTTCCTTTCATCTACAGTGAAGACAGAGAGCCTTGTATTTGCTTTGCCTCTGATATTAGCCTTTTATGTGTTTAAAGAGTGTTTTTTCCTGTTTTTTTTCAGCCTTCCCTAAACTAGATAGTCACACTTCCTCTAATCCTTGCTCATGGATAGTGTTTTCCAGACTTCCAGTCTCCTCTGGATTACAGTTTATTTGAGACAAGGTGACCAAACCTCAATACAGCTCTCTTGTTTAGGTATTACCAACGCAAAATTATCTCGATCTTTTTTCGCATTTTTGTCACAGCAGCTGTGCTGACTGATATTCAGCTGTGTCTGTGTACAATCCTTTCATCTTATTCTGTGGAACTGCTACCCTGCTGAGAGTTTCCAGTTCTGTATTTATGCAGCTGATTTTTTTAACTCTAAATTGTAGCCTGTCTTTTTATACTATTTCTGCTATGTGTCCAGTTCTTCTTGAAGTTAAACATGTTCTCTAAAGTCCTGTCCTGCGTTCACCTGTAACAGTCATTTTTCTCCTTCTTAGTAGCTGATGCAGTTCTCTGTTTTGGCTTTAGTGTAAGAACAATGCTGGTAACACCAATGTTCTTAATTGTTGCCCAGTAGCACTTAGCCAGATCAAGGACTTTTCAGTCTTATGCTCTGCCAGTGAGGGGGGGCATGAGAAGCTGTGAGGGAGCAGAGACAGGACACCTGACCCAAACTAGCCAAAGGGGTATTTCATACCACAGCATGTCATGCCCAGTATATAAACTGGGGAGAGTTACCTGGAAGGCCCAGATTGCTGCTGGGGTCGGGTTGACTATTGATTGGTGTGTGGTGAGTAGTTGTATTGTGCATCACTTGTGTTTATTGTTTTCTTTTATTCCTTTCTCTTTTTAGTTTTATATTTTCTCCTCTTATTATTTCCCTTATCATTATTATTACTGGTGGTAGTAGTAGTTTTATATTATATTTTAGTTATTGGACTGTTCTTACCTCAACCCATGGGGTTTGCATTCTTGTGATTCCCGTCTGCATCCCCTGGAGAAGGGGGGGTTGAGAGAGTGGCTGTGTGGTTCTGAGTTACTGGCTGGGCTTAAACCATGACAAGTCCTCACAGGCTTCTGCAAATTGGTGGTATCTGCTTATTTAAAAATTAGATACTCCATCATCTGGAATGTTAATGTACTAGAACAAAGGCAGACCCCACTGGGGATAGAACAGCACAAAGGGATTTTGGCATTATCCAGCTTGAGTGCAGTTTTTGTCTGTCAGTGTTACACTCATGTTGTAGCAGTTTTTTCTAAAGCTTTCATGCCAAGATTGCTCCTGAAAATCTCATGAAGGGCAGAGTCCACAGCCTCACTCCCATCAACGTATATGACATGTACTGCATTTCTCCTATCTACATGGCCTGTTACCTTGGTTAAGTTGCTGACCTAAGTTTAAACATTCTTGTTTAGCATGATAAGGCCTCTGATGATTACCTGAGGAATGACATTTGGTCTTTATGGTATTTGAAGTAACATTTCTTCTTCATTAATAGAATTTTCATTGATTCCCAAGCAATTAGGCAGTAATTGCCCACCTAACCACAAAACACATTTATAGTCACAGAATGAATGTCATTTACATGCAACCATTTTTAAATTGAAATAACCAGAAAATCCTACACTTTTTGAAGCTGCTTTTGGGGGATTAGATTTTATTTCTTGTACCACTATTACAAGCTGTCTAAATGAACAGAAACTCCTTACACAAACATGTACCAGGATTTTCATGGGAAATCTTCTCTTCCTGTATTTAAGACTAATCTGATATTAATGTGTATCTTTAATCAGAGGCAAGACTTTAGTTAAATTAATTGCAAGGGCTGCTCTGAACTTAAGAGCACTTACGGGCATACAAGAAATGTAGCAGTAGAAAGCAATTGATTATCTTCTGATATCAGTGTGATTCACTTGATAAAATTTCTCCAGCTGAGGCCTGAATGACAGAGCTGGAACTTAGATTTCAGCCAGAGGGAGGGGTTCCTGAACCAAATGCCATTGAATGCTCAGAGTCCTTTCCTCATTAATCTTATCCTACCAAAACATATGGGAGTGTGGGGAAAAAAAAAACTTCCACAAAATAGCTTTATCTACCTTCAGCAGACAGTAATCTGGCTAGAAAATTTCTGATGAAACATTTTGTCATCAGGATATGCTGTTCATTGAAATCAAAATGTTCCACGAGAGAATTTCCATTTTCGACCAATTTCCAATGGAATCCAGGCAGGTTTCCAAGACAACTGAGCCTGACAGCTTTCCTGTCTGTCTTCATAGCAGCTCTTCTGGCTGGTTCTAAGGGATCTTGGGTTCCCAGACTCCTTTGCCTGGGGGGCTGACAGGGCACTGAGAGCTAGGAAGTAAGGACCCTCCAGTTTGTGGCTTCTTGGCAATCCTGATTCCCCAAACATACAGGGGTGAGGCTGACAGGCTGCCCCAGAGCTGAGGCACCATGCCGTGAGTAGGCTCAACACTCCTTGGTTTCATTCCAAAGTCTGAAATATCTTCTACTGGAAAAAAAGTCTGCATTTCTTCATGCTGCTGCAATGAGTCCATGTTCCTGATCAAAGCCTAATAGCAGGTGAGTGCATATCTAGTTTTACAAGCTGTTGTAGAAAATTACACATATACTAATGGGGCTCTGGCAGGCTGACTGCACATGGGCATATGAATGATAAAGGTCACACCTGAACATAAGACAAGGCAGTAGTGCCCATGGTGATGTGGTTACATACTACTGCTATTACTGACACTTTTCTTCACAGTACTTAACAACTGATTAGTTCTTCCAATATATCCTTGAAGTACTGATAGGTAATATTCCATTCTAGAGGCAAAAAAAAATGACATAGAAATGTTAATGGCTTGCTCAGAACCACAAAATATATCAATATAATCTGGTTTACTGTTGAACAGTCCAGTATATTCTGTTAAGAGTCTTAGTTAACATAAAATGTGCCTTAGGTGATCATCCAGTGTTCTGGGTTCAGCAGTAGCAGTCATTTTTTCTCCTTCTTAGTAGCTGGTGCAGTGCTGTGTTTCTAACTTTCAGTCTGG